>WEKX01015470.1:152864-170091 GCA_013390025.1 Pitta sordida
ACATCACAAGGTAGTCTCCAGGAAAATCTAACCCGATCTTCACCAAAAAAATTACATTGGCTTGGGGTTTAACCAGTGTCTTAGAAATTGTGTGCTAATTTACAAACCACTAGATTCATAGTATGTTATGAAACTATGTCTTCATCCTGTAAGCTGAAAAACAACAAATGATGATTTAAAAAATTGATAGACAGTATATCAGTGTATATAGGATTACTTCTGATTTTTCTGCCCATATGCCACATAAGAGCTTTTATCTTTATGTGGTAAAAACCTTAAATAGCAGTAACTCTTCATCCACAAGCTCAGGGACAGTATGTTACCAATCATGTGATGAGGTTAGGAAGAAATTGCTTACAGAGGCATTATGAGGAACAGATTTTTTTCTCCAGTAGTGCCACTGGAATAAATATCACACAAATTAATGGTCTATATTCTCAGTTCTAAACTTCCAACACAGTATCTTATATGGTACTTTAAACTGTCTGGGACACAGATCAATCTAACCACAGTGACACATAACAATCACTATGTTTACCAATAAAGCAAAGACAAAACAACTGAATAAAAAATAAGTTATCATTGCACAGGGACTGGATCAATACAGCGATAAAACCTAAAATGCATAGTCCATATGGAGTATTTTAGGTTGATTCCAACACATTTATGTGTGCCAATTTAGAAAAGAACACCTAGCTCCCTCTCCCCCTTTCCCAAACCTGTAGATATTCACTATGATCAAATTCATTTAAAATGCACCCCATAATTAAGGATTTTTAAAAGATAGATTTTGTCCAATGTATTATTAAAGCATAATGGGGTCCCCTAGGTCCCAATTAGGAGAGTGATTAAAAAATGTTTGAGTGTAAAAACCTGCAGGTTTTTAAGCAGGGAGTTCTGCTCTCAGCTGCTTTGAATTAGCAAATTGATGGCACCACAACTCTAGCTGGAAGGGCAGAGACCCAGCACACATTTGCCAGGCAAGCACAGTAATTTCTGAGCACTCCTGCCTCAATCCAGGGAAAAAATTACCTATACAACCAGGCCTGACCAGCAACAGGAAAGTTAGAGAAACGTACTGGACAAAATATTTGCTAGTAGGTAGTGGTACCTAAGGGAAAAAGTATTCTGATTGGAGCAATATGAAAAAGAACAAATGTTAATCCAAAACAAAACCCAGGAGGTTTCTGGCTTGGATGTGAAAGGACATTAGCCAATGACCTTGACTCGTAACAAAGCTATGGCTTCAGTTTCAGCATACTGTGGGGTTCTGGCACAAACCCATAAAGTTGTTTTAGAAAGGCCCTTGAAATCAGGGCTAACTTGCATTGTCTTTGAAAATTTAGAACAAAGAGACACAGTTGTTTCAATCTGAAAACTACAAAAGCTGGATTAATTGAATATTTATTTTTCTGCTCAGAGCTCTTCAACATTAAGATGATGCTGGTATAATGCCTAAAACCATTTTCATCCTGGAAGTCAGTTACCAGACTACTCAGGCACCTACTGAACCCTACAAAACTTTGTCAGGACTGTGGACCCTATCAATTCGAGCAGTGGGAATTTCCCACTTCAGGTGCCTGGACTGCCATTCTACCTGTCCCTTCCTGATCTAACACAGCGTTCTTCAGACAGAAACAAAGGAGAAACTTGCAAGGCACCTTTGTAGCAGCTATTAAGGAAATTGCTTAGATAAGGTACTCAAAAGACACAGTATGAAGTTCAGTCTTGGTGAGGTAAGAGAAAGGAAATCCAGTTAGGATGGTTTTGATAGGTTGTCAGAAGAGCACAGAATTGGTGAAATTTATGGAAATTTGTACATTGATGACTTTTACTTGAAAAGAGGATGAAAGTAACTCATGCTTCGGTTGAAATGGAGTATTTTTATGTTAACAACATCACTTTTGCTTCAGGCAGATCATTTGGCAGGAGGCATTGGAGGGTTTGCACTTCATCAAGGATTACTCTGGTGAATAAGGTCTAAGCAATTAAACAATTGTGCCAGGATCTCTGATAACAGAGGTGTGGGGAAAACAATTGGAGATTGTGGGGGGTTTAGTTCATTGCTAATAAAAAGAAGTAGTGCTGAAGGACCACGTCAGCATTTTCTTTACCTTGGATAACTATGTAGTCTTAAGGCTCATGAAGGCAGTCCACTGCAGAAACACGTCCAAATCCGGAGGGAATCTTCCTTAATTTTTGCTCAAGGACTTCCTATTCTCTATAGCTTCTCAGGTTACAACAACTCACTTTCATCTGTGTTGTTTTCTTGCAAAAGTATTTTCTTCAGGTTTTGAAATGGTTCTTCTCCCAAAAAAGGGTGTGTGAAGTAAAGCAATAAAAATGTAATGCCAAGAAAGTCATGGTTATAGCTCCCACAGCACTGTAACTCAGCTGTCCCAAGCACTTGTACTACTTCATAACATCGAATTTGCTGCTAAATTCATGCCTGTATGTACAGTATATTATAGTGGTTTTGACCAATCAGCTTGTAGTCTGTTAAATACACATTAGGTTTACATCTGTTTCTTATCTGTTAGTCGCTTGACCCTATTCTGGTCTCCACTAGGGCTTATGTCATAGGTCCTGGACGACACCTCCCCTTAGTTTTTCCCCTGAGGAATTAACCAACACCATAGCTAAGTGAGTACTTCTCACCTGCTGCTTCTTTTAAGAAATGTTCTTCCCAATTCCAAGAGCAGGTGTGCTTATGATGAGAAATGACATTGTGTGTCTTTGTGAAACACCTTGTTAAGTCTCTATAACTACTAAATACCACACTTCATGTGGGCTTAAACAAAGCTGTTTTCTGGAGAATGCTGCTTATGAAACCCGAGGTTTGTACCATATTCAACAGTATTCAGAGACTACCTAAGTGTTGTGCACATCAACACTTTCTTTGGAAATGCCACCTAAAAATGTCAAGTGATGTCAACACTTTAAATCCAGACTCTGAAAGTCTGTGTGTGCAAGTTGCCCTTCATGCACTGAAGGCAAATGAGTGCATGAGTTCTTTCTTCTTCCACATCCTGCCCTCCAAGGGCACCCGGAGACCTCGTGCCACGTACCTTTGAGTGTAAGATTTAAAAAACTAAAAAAGACATAGTGTTGCCTGCTATGCTGCAGACAGAAAAAGTAACACAGGAGACACATCACAGTGCAGAGAATGTTCAGAAGAGCCAATGGGAAGAAAAGCAATTCTTTGTGGAAATCCCTGGAGTGCTGCTAACTTCTATGGTTAGATACATGTTCTGAAGAAGATACACAGAAACAAAACAGTCATCCTGATTAGACAAAGTTTAGTCCAACTCAGCACTATGTATCTGGAGATACTGCAAATGCAAAGGAAAAAGTATAAAAGCAGGCAAGCACATAACAGTACTTTCTTAAATACTCTCCAATGATTCAGATATTTGTAGTTTTGAAACTGTGCCTTTAAAATATGCAATTCATCTGTCAAGAGAAAGTCAGGTCACAAAAAGAGAATGAAAAGGAAGCAGTTGCTAGGAGTTGATGCACATATTACCACAGCAACAGTAGTTGAACTCTTGAATCTATGCACAGTGGAGTTGCTGTTTTGAGGCAGGAGGAGAGGTTGTGCTCTAATGCAAACCTTGTAGAGACCCTCATAGTTAGGTAGGCCAACAGCTGCTCTTGGCTATTTCCTTTATCTATGAACTCACCTAAATTCATAATTTTTTTATTTTATAGATCAACCACTAAAATGAGCCAACAAATAGGGGGTTTTGTCAAATGCCCTATATCCACCTACAGATTTTTATTTTAAATAAAATGCATTGATGGTTTAAGTGTAGTTACCTTTGTTGCATTAAAGATTAAGATCCTTCTAACTTCTTAAAATCCCTACTGTCACTGAAGTTAGTTAAAAAAATGGAAAATAAATTATTTCAGAAAACCATATTACAATAGTTTTGCATTTATGATGCAAATGTTTTCTAAAAGAAATTAGTGAATAGATAAATATATTTAGGAAATGGCAAAACAAAATACACTTGGGTCTCCTATACCACGGTAGCACAGGTCTTCCCCCTGTGCATGAAGCCCACCTTCCGCATTGATTGGCAGCTCATTAATAGGCAAATTTCCCCACACCCTTACACGCCCCCCGACGCTGTTTTGGCACTGCCCTGTTGTGTGTTGGTGTTTCCCAGCACCCATGGCCACCACAAGCTGGGAAATATCCCTTTTCCACTTGACTGGGAGCACTGGTGTGGGAGAGCCTCCTGTGCCGCTGTCCCAGTGTCTGTCCAGGTGGGTAGATGTGGTCTCTCCATACTCAGGGTAGATGAGTACATCTCAGAGAGTCATTTGAGAAAGTCTCAGTCAGCACGTCTAACCTGAGAGTGTTTAAATCTTTCATAACTGCACAAAGCCTCCTCTCTTGGAGGAGGTACCTGGCTGTTCTGGGAGCAGAGCTCCTGTTGCACCCGCCCCGCCCAGGAGCCGCCGTGGCCCCAGCAGGACCGGGAGGCTGCTGCTGCACCCGCTCTGCCAGGAGCGGAGCCACAGCAGCAGCTGTGCAGGTTGAGTTGCATATTCATGACTGCTTAATTGAATATTCATGGCTGTCAGGTTGCGCATGCACAGTTGCGAAAAGAGGCCTCCTTCATCACTCAAAAATCATGACGCTAAGATGTGAAGCCGCAATATGGGGGGGCACAAAGTGGAAGAGGGCCAACTGTAATGACTTGACAGTCTTTGCTGTCAGTTCTTTTGAGGTTCAGAAATTTCAAGAATTCAGGTGTAGTAAAAGGATTTCCATTAAGATAATTAAGTAGAAAGAGGAATACACACAGTTATGCAATTAAATAAGAACATCGACCAATATCCTTTTATTTTAGCAACATTGTGCAAGACCCAAAAATGAATCTATAATATAAAAATAGGGAAGAAGGAGAAATCCAAAAGTTTACTCAATCATCTCTTTACACTGCTTAAAAACTGTACTGCAAAAATATCTTGGGAATCAAGCTGACATTTTTCTATGTTTCATCTCTCGAAGTTATATTTCATTTATCATAAATAGATTGTAATATCTGGTGTGCAAGATGGCATATCTTGTTAGGTTATCAAAGAATTAGGATTCCAGTTTGCTAAGTTAAATTTGTTAAGTGCTTACTTTGGATGTTCCTTTAAAATTTGCCAATTTTCTTATTCTACCTTAATGTTCTAAAATCTGCAAGTAAAATGTTGTTAATGAACCTCATGAAAATTTTGTTGTTTCTCCCGCATACTGCCCAGAGTAATTCAAACAACCTTCTCCTAAACCCACTGACAGGACTGGGGCATAACTCACATCTTTCTATGCTCCTGTGCTAATTCACCAGGCACCCTATAGGCGGGCCTGCAAGCATAACAGAAAGGAAAATCACCGTAATATCCTCCTGGTGTTCTCTTCAAGGCAAAATGTTTGAAATTATCAGAAGCTGGAGAACTACATTAACAGAGAGAATTTCCCTGGGATGATTTCTAAACAGCCTTATGGTGGGTCCTGTGAGGGCCTGTGAAATGTGCTGAGGAAAGCTCCAGAAAAGGCAATCACTCTATTCGTAAGAGGACACAGAGGAAGAATATGCAAGAATTGTGCAAGGTGGACTGGGGCCACTAAAGCCCCTTCTTGGAGATGATGTATGTGTATCGATTTACTACTGCAGTTTATTTCCATCACATGAGCATTGTTTATCTTGCAAGTCTACCTTGGTGAGGAGCATACAGCTCTAGCTGCAGACCTGTATTTTAACGAGGTTTCTAGTCTATATCCAGAGAAGCAGAGTCAGGCAACTAATGGAACTCAGCTAGAAAGCCCTACTCTCCTTGTCTCAGTGTAGACATGCCCTCAGTTTGGAAAGACAGAAGGAAAAGCAAGAGAATGAACATCTCAATGTTCTGTATGTTTCTTCCTCACAATCTGCCTTTTACCAGATCCATGATACACCATGTCATACGTTGTTATCTAGAAGACTGTAAACTCTTTACACTGGGGAGTAGGAACTACATTTTGGTTCTGTGTTTGCATGTAATACAATGAAGTAATCATTACTCTACAATTTACAACCGTCTTTGTTTCTCAGGCCACTGCTCCAAGCTGCTCTAATTTCATTTCTGCTAGCCAGTTCTGTTGTTCTCTGTAGTCTGCTCAAAATGTATGTTTGCATCTTGCCAAATCACCTGATAAGGGAAAAATTTGGTCCCTGCCCAGACGCAATGAATTGGCTGTTACTGTCAAGTGATGCAAAATTTTGCAATGGCAGCACTGCTACAAGCAGCTTGTTTTATTAGTTCCCATTTTATATTAATTCCATATGCTGATGTGTATTAATAAGTCTCTTCTCTCTTGCTTTTAGAAATAAAAAATGTGATTTATCAGCAGCCTCTTTATACTGCCAGCATATAATTGCATGTGGGCTAATTGTCAAAGTTCTGAGGGAGCTATACTAAAGGATCAATCCTTTTATTGCTGAAGTAATGAGCTTCTAATGATTGACTGGCTAGATCTCCTGGCCTTCACAGGAAGGCAAGCTTTACCCACCCCCTTCCTGTCTGCCCATTAATCATTGGTCTCCTGTAACAGTATATCAAGAGCAACAGAATTGCACTATTAAAAATAAAGAGCAAAAACTGTCATTGCATCTCATTATCTCCATTAATATATAAATACAATATCACTGCAGATAATTTCCTTGATAATTTCTTGAAAAGAAATCCTGGATGGCTCAAGGCCATAGTAAAGATATATTAGGTTTGTCTTCTTTAGGTCCATGTTTCCAACATAGGTTCATGTTGCCAGCATAAGAATTACCTACAGTCATTAACAACTGATATCTGGGGGTATTGCTGGAAATTTCCTCCTCAAGCTGCTGCTTCTGTGGCTTTTGTTCCTCTTCCAGGTAGAGAAATAATGACCTTGGTCACTAAGGTTCAGTATCCACAACAAAATTCCCTTGTAGACCTGTCATGGTTTGACCCTGGCTGCATGCCAGAGATTCATCCACAACCTCTCCTGGAGGAAAAAACTGGAAAATAAAACTGGTCACAGGAAAAAGCAAGGCAAACTACCAGTGAAGAATATAAAGGATTTATTTATTAACTAACAAGACCAAAGCTTATGTTAGAAGCATCATTTAAAGNTACCCCCTTCTCTAGTAGGCCAGGGGAGGCCTTCATGGCTTTCAGCTTCTCCATACAGGCCCTGACCCGGCACACTACATCTTGCTACTAAGTTTTTTTTCTTCTCTCCCAGATATGATTATTCACAGAGACATCCCTATCTCTATAACCTTGAATGCCATGGCAGCGACTGAGGCCCAGGTAAGAGTTGAGCTGTTAACCTTGCTGCCAGAGGAGTTTTTTACCTAAACCAGGACAAGACCGAAGCCAAAGCACAAAGATATGGAATAGATATACACTATGGAATCATCCTAGAACACAAGCCAACAAGCACACTGCACAGCTGCACACTCTGTCCCAGGGGAAGTGCTCTGTATAGTCCAGCCAGGATGTTACCTAGAAATTCAGTGAACCTGCTTCCTCACTGATCCATCCAATATGAGGCAAGGATTCTGCACGTGAGCTTCTTTTTAGGCAATATATTTATTTTCCATTTGAAGGAACCATACACCACCTTGCATGCAACAGCGACACTGGATTGGTGGGAGGTTGCACACAATTCTTGTATGCTCTGTCCTTAAAAAAAAAGAAGCCAGGCTAAATAACACCAGGCTTACTGTAAATGAAGTAAATTATATTGTGACGTCTTATATCACATATTATTTCTACCCAAGTGCAAAAATTCAGATGATAGTAACTGATGAGTGCAGCGTGTTTGAGGATATGGAGTCAAGGGAAGGAAACAGCAATCTGGCTGTTCAAGAAACAGAAGTAACATCTTATTTCCCAGCAGTTATGTCATGATCTGACATGCAACCCATATAGCATAGAATCATAGAATGGTTTGGGTTGGAAGGGACCTTAAAGCTCATCTTATTCCAGCCCCACTGCCATGGGTAGAGACAACTTTAACTAGACCAGGTTGATTAAATCCCCATACAACCTGGCCTTGAACACTTCCAGGAGTGGGACACCCACAGCTTCTCAGGGCAGCCTGTTCCAGTGCCTCACCACCCTCACAATAAAGAATCTAATATCTAATTTAAACCTACTCTATTTCAGTTACAAGACACTCTTCTTTGTCTGTCACTCCATGGCCTTGTAAAAATTCCCTCTCTAACTTTCTTGTAAGCTCCCTTTAAGTACTGGAAAGCTGCTAAAAGGTCTCACTGGAGCCTTCTCTTTGGCTGACACGTAGCTATCTTTCAAAGAGGAAGACACAAAAAAGATACAGTCTACTTCTTCAGAAGGAAATCTCTTCATTAAATGCAAAGACTGTTCTAAATACTGCTGAATAGGAAAGAATATGAAAAAAAACGTTATTTCAAAAATCAAATTGTTCGTTATTAGAAGAGCTACATTTAGAGAAGCTAAAACTGCATTTAAATTTCCAGTTTTATGTGTTCAAATTGACTTCTTAGTGCCACCTCCACACATTTGCTCTTGCCTCTGACATACTTCTACCATCCTCTTACTTATGGTCCAAATTCTAAATAGTTACAAACAGCTAAGTATCTAACAGGAAATGGCAGGCGGCACTTGTGAAAACATTTTTGAGCATCACGTTCTGTCTATCACTCACTACTCATGGTGTCTTAGATAGCTATTTCCAACTCAGTCCCTGAGAAACTTCCTCAGACAGGGAGAGCTGCAAAGAGATGTCCTGCATATAAAGGCAAGGTGTCATCAGGACAGAGATGGCTCTGCAGTGTGGTTTGCTGGCTTCAGTGTCCCTGTTTGGGATGCAAAAGTACAAAGCAACCCTTAGCATCCTAAGACAATACAGGAAATTTGTGATCTGTCTCTTAATGAAATAAAGACAGCAAAAATTATATGTTTACTTCTAGTTCCTGTGTCCAGAGGTTAAATTTCTTCAGTAATGGACAAAGTATTTTTTTAGTTCTGACATACAAAGAAAAGGATCACAGAGAAAGAAAAACAGAAAAATGTAGTATGTATTTAATTTTGCTTTCATTCAATGACTTGAGGAGTTGCAAGGAAACACTTCTGCCACCGTTACTACTTTGAACATTAGGCTCCTCCTCTCTTGTATGTTCTTTACTTATTGCAGCATATTTTCCTGACAAATGGCCACAGTGCCTACACTTGACTCTGGACTCATTGCTCTTGTAAAGAAGAGACAGCCTATCCAGGCAATACATGGATTATGTGCCCATCCCTGGTGAGTTTGGGATGGCTGAAGCATATTTGACAGACAAGAGCTTTTACACACACACTGTTTTCCCCAGTGGAAATATGGACAGGCCTACGGGCACAGAATCTGAAAAATACTAATAAATATAAAATAAACCAAGAATATTTGTTTAAACAAAAATATAAGGCTTTGGTACTGTGGTAGACAAGATTAGGACACAATTTTTCCCTTTAATCCTTCCCGTTATCGTTCAAATTAGAAGAACTGGCAAAATGTAAAATTTTTTTTTTTCTACTTTGAAAGGTCAGTAGTAAGAAAAATCTTTTTGCAAAGACCAATCAATTTAATATTTTAAGATAAATACTGACATAAACATCTGCAAGATTACTTCATAAGAAGATTCTTCTGTTCTTATTTACTTAATTTCTTAGACTGCACAGAGTTTAGCTCTTAGCTTCACATCCTCTGCCACAGGACAACCATAGAATCCATCACCCTCCACCACCCCCAGTAATGGGACACACACTGCCAGTGAGCCACTGCTAACAAACCATATTTTAGATGTGGCCACAAAGTTTACCTAATCAGAACAGGGTTGTGGGTTCAATCCATGTATGGACATTCACTTACGAGCTGGACTCAGTGATCCTTGTGGGTCCCTTCCAACTCAGAATATTCTGTGATTCTGTAACATATTCTATTCTTGTCTTTTGCTCTAGTGTAAAAAAACATAGAAAATTGAAATACACCAGATGGAAATAGTTGCCAATGTTTTGCATTACTGTTGTTCAGAAGAGTATAACATAGAATTGTGCTCCAACCTTCTAATTTAGTGCCATTTTCTAGCTAGTTTTTCTGAAGTTAAGCAGCTACAAGAAAGGCAGAAGACAATTCAAGCCCTTTCATCTAGAGGGCAATCTGTCTTTGGCCATCAGCCATACAAATGCATAGCTGGAAGTTCTCTTTAGGGAGTCTGATTGATAGTACATTAAGGAGCCCAGGTGAAATACCTGAAATGGGAAGAAGAGCAATGTGAGCCCCTGCCAGCCCTGAGCTATGGAGAACAGTCAGTCTAAAGGCAATGAAACACATTGTCAGTGGAAGCTGAGGGCGGAATAATGAAGTCCTGTTCCATCAGACTTTGCTTCTTAAGCCTGTTACTCATTGTCTAGTAAATTGGAAGTCATCAGGATAAACAAACTTTCTGAATCAGGCCATGGTAACAGCTGGACACCAAGTGTAAAATGCTGCAGTTTAGAAAGCAATGTCTAAGCCCTTATTTGATCTAGTCAATTAAAGACTTATACTCATTTTCACAGCACTCACTACTCATCACTTTCGGACAGCCCCCACCCCAATTTCAAATAGGTAGAAGTGGATTTTAAAACAATTCATAATTAATAGAGTTGGCATGCAGAGAAGCAGCCGAAAAATTAGTGTTATCAGTTATCTTCCAATACTCACTGCAATATCAAATAGAATTTTCATCTCATTATTATAAAGCTCAGAAACTGAACTAGTATTGCTATTAACTGAAATAAAATCTAATCTATAAGATTTTAAACCCCCTTTGAAAGTCAGTTTATTAAATGCACTTTCCATCCAGCCAGTTTTATTATTTAAACAACATCATACAAAGAAAATACCTCAAGATTAAACTTGCCATTTAAGTGATTTATCTGTAAGTCACAAGGAAAATGGTCTCATGTATTGCTTCCACGCACAGATTAAAATATTGTTGCACAACCTGGCATGATTTGCACTACTTGAAATAGCTTTGGTCCTCATACAAAAGGGATGCACTTCACACTAGGAATAAGCATCTTTACATGGAAGATGCTCTGTGTTAGCACTGATTCTTCTGTTACTTATAGGCACAACTCTGTTGAAACACCCACTGAAGAGGAGAACCTGATACAGGTAGTACAGACCTGTCATCATCCAGAACTCATTTAATGAGGGCATTACAAGTTAAAAAGAAGATGTACTGATTATATTTGTCTCATATTCCATGCTC
This sequence comes from Pitta sordida, assembly GCA_013390025.1. Taxonomy (NCBI): domain Eukaryota; kingdom Metazoa; phylum Chordata; class Aves; order Passeriformes; family Pittidae; genus Pitta; species Pitta sordida. The sequence goes on from WEKX01015470.1 coordinate 164,165, forward strand.
ATGGAATAATTTTTCTTTTTGCTAATCGAAGAACAAGAGAAATTAAAGGAAAATAGTGGGCTGCAGGTGCAAAAGAAACAGTAGATTTCTTCTCACGTGGTTATGTCACTGTCACAGGATATGGCAGCTGCTGCAGGTTTACAAGGACTCAGAAGGCAATTAAATGGACAAAATCCCAGAATAAAAATCTATCCTGATTTAATAAGTACAAAGATACTACTTCCATGAAATCCTGGAGTGAAAACAGGAGTGCTTTTACTATATGTTTAACCCAGTTCTTACAGTCACCCCAGGCATGCAGATCTGGCCGGTTCAGGCACTTCACATTCATATTCAAGTAATAAAGGGACAGATACCATGTAAAAACTCAGGTCAACAGAACAAGAAAAAGGAAAAAGAAGATGGAAGTTACTTATGGATAGTAATAAGGTAAATTACTAAAGTTTTGTGCTGAGAACACATGCCTTTAGTGATTGTGTACATAAAAAGCCAAATTCTCTATGAACAGTTCTCTCCTTCAGTATTCAAGAGTATCAAATTCATTTGAATATCCTAGAATATTAATTTTAAAACATGGATCAACTATGAAATAATTTTTTCCTGTTCTACAGAGAGAGAGCAGAAACTTATTACAGGCAATGGAAGAAAGAATTGTCCCACTGTAATATTTCTTTGTCTAGGAAAAGGATGAACAGACTCGTGGTTTTCTTGCACATAGAATCATCCATCTTTCATCTGTGTTGTCCAGTGCCAACATATTGTTATTACTGAGAACAACAGCAATAAAATTGCTCAATGGACTTATACCCAGAATTTTTACTGTTTCCGTTTTTACAAGGAAGGGAAAACAAGTCTGTCCAAATTACAAAGGCAGGCACAGGATCAATTCAATAAGCAAGTGAGCTTTCATACACGGTTAATTGTCGTGTCAAGGTTTCATGAAGATGATGCATTACAAAATGTTTTAAAACATCATGATTTTTAATATATTCTTCATGAATCTCTAACCCTAGGAGGAAAAATAGTCTGCCTTGACTATCTACTAAAACATGGAATAATGGAATATAATGAATAATGAAATACAATGGAAAAAAATACAACCAGCTAAGTAGACTGAGGGAGAAATGGGTATATGTTTTCCTTCCCTCAGTATTTAATAAGAATAAAAGAATGGTTTCTCAGGGGCCATGAAGGTAATCCTTACCAGAAGTATGGGCACAGGTCAATAACACCTGCACTGTGAGCTTGTACCTCCACAGCTGCTATCTGCAGCCTGAATCTCAGTTCCCAGGCAGAGCTGTCCAGCCATACCTCAACACTGAGTTCCCAGAGTGTGGGCGAATATCCACAGTCCTCTGCTGCAGACACTGAAAACACAAGCACCATGTCAAGAGAGCACGAGGGGAAAACATAAAGGGTCAACCAAAGCGGTTTCATACTGAATTGTGAGATCTAATATATCTGAATACTAATATCATAGGGCTGCATCTGTCCTGGCAATGATGTGCAAAGGCTCACGAAATGCCCACTGCTGAGTTATTTTATCCATCTCTTACCTTGCAAGAAGAGTCTAGATTTAGGGGAAAGGAGCAGCAGGCATACATATCTTTCTAGAACAAGATGATAATAAACAGACTAATGTAACAAAAAGATACAGATACGGAAACGGGACTTTAATACTTGTCTCCCTGTTTAGCTGGAGGGAATAAAATAGGCAAATGAATGGCAAGTCCTTAAGACATTACTAATGTTCTTCCTGCAAGCAGAATATTAAATTGCATTCATGCTCCTCTGAACACTTAATCTTTCCAAAGGGGAATTCAAGCTGGTTTGGAGTGAGGAGGTTGAGACTAAGAGCCTCAGACAGATTTAATTTTTTATCTTAGATATTTTCAGACACTCTCTAGCCTTGAATGCATGTTCTCTGCTTGCTTCAATGCTCTTTGAGTTAGGAAAGAAAAACATATACATATATGCACAATACCTCTAAAGGGGAAGTTCATTTGGAAAGCCGAAAAGAGAAGAAGCAACTCTGTGACTGCATGCAAAAGTAGAAGGGATCAGGATAAATGTAGGATGAGGCCACTGAAGCACTCATGCTAATATTTCACTTTAACTCTCCTCTAGTTAATTCTAAATTACTGAAAGAAAATAAAATTTCAATAGCCAGGGTAAGTCTGCTAGAATATCACGATACTTAATAAAACTAGAAGAGAGGAACAAGCAGTAGCTGACTTGAATTTTGCTTTTTTTTTTAAGCAAAAAAGAGAAAAATATATATGTATATCGTTCACACAGAGGGCTTTGTGTTCTTTTGCTGTCATCAGATATGACACTACAGGCTGTCACTAACAACTCTCAGTTCCTGACCCCAGATGAGGCGTTTTTATTCACTAACATGATGAGAGACAAAACTGCCAAATTAATTTTATTCTATATCTCAGGCACACCTCCATCTCATCTAGGAAAGACATCCACTGTCACTTATAGATCATATTTATTGGTGTATAATTTGTAGTTGCCTGTCTTCAGTACTTAATCCAGGATCTGGGAAATAGTACCACCACTGAACTTCTGGTTCTTTCCTAGTGTTGTCACTTTACACATATTTCTGCCCTCTCTAGAGTGATGCAGCACTGTGCTGCGCTCAGTTTCCATGGAAAAAAGCATGAGGTCAGAGTTCGACCACAGATAGGGCACGCAAACAGATTAAAGAAATGGATACCAGAAGGTAGAAAATGGTGCAGTACACTGCAATAGCACGGAGCCCTGAAACATCTTCACAAAATGCCATAGTATTGGGGTAAAGCAAATCTGAAGTTCATAATCTTTCCTACTGAGAGAAGGTCACTTTTCAGCTCTCCAACCTATCTCAGGTTTTCTGTAGAATCAGACCAAATTAAATTGATTTCTATCTTGCTCACTTGCAAGTGTACAATTAATAAATAATAGAAATACAATTGCATTAAGAAAATCTGACATTAAAATGTATAGATGTATGGCAGAAAGTGAATTCTGTGACTAGAGAACAAAAAGTCATTATGACCAATTAATTTACTCTTAGGCAACTTTGTGAGAGGTCCTACTCTTTCAGAGGGTAACTGTATCACAGAGTGCTTAAAGAACAAAGTTCCATCTATTTCCCTCTGAGGCCTCCACTTCTCGTTTTAAAATTTGCAGTCCCATCTTGCCCTCTCTAGTAGAAGAGCCCTTGCCATAACCCTTCAGGGCAGCACATGCCAGGCTGAGGTCTGCTTCCAGTCATGGACTCTTTTAAAGATAAACAGATAGAGCTTAGAAGGTCAGCAGAGCAGGCTGGAGAGTAGAAGGCACTGTTATAAATGTCAAAGAGCAACTTAAAACCATTCTTGGCTTAATCTAGCAGAAATCGTCCATATTGGGGAAAAGTGTTCAGGACAGGGAATACCAGTGCCATCATGAGGTTTGGTCCTGCATTTCCTCATTAATAAGGCACAGAATTACACACAGAGGGACTAAAACCAGACATGAAGTTGTCTTGCTTTCCTCACAAATCCTGCATTTATGACAAAAATGTAGGGAAGAAACAGAGGAACACAGTATCTGTGAACAGTGTCAAGGGAGTCTGCATAGGAAATGCAAACTATATCTGTGCATATCTAAATATGAAACATATTATCCATTTACACTTCATTCAGGAGAAAAAAATTGATCCATTTTAGCTGAACAACTGGATTTTTCATGTGGGCTCCAGAAGAGCTGCTTAGAAAGGGAAAGTCATTAATTTATTTTCAAATCAGTAGAAACAATTAGCTTTTAATGAGTGGTTTTCATAAGAAAAGACAGAAATATTCTGTTTTAAGCTAGGGTGGTTTCTGTACCTACTCCACCATAAGGCCCCTGTGCAACATCAGCAACACGTCTCAATTGCCTGAGAAAAGGTTTGCTAACAACTCACAGCAGGGGAACCAAATAAATGGTAGATTTCAGAGCTCAGCTAGAGATAGCATCTTTGCTTTGCCAGTGCCCTTCATCAGAGGCAATGAGAAAGTGCTCACTCATAATCTAAAAAGGGAACTGTCATTTTACAGCCAAGATCTAACAGCACTTGACAGACTCAAAGGGTTTGACCTTTGCACTATGCTGGCAATGCACTCACTGAGAAGAGCTTTCAGGAGATCATAGCTTGTGTGCCTCCCTGCAGGTGTCGTATGTGACCATATCTTCCACGGGCAATTTTGGTAGAGGCCTAGTTCTGTGTGACACTTCTAGTGCTGGTCGCAGCGACAGACAGATGGGCAGAGAGGTGTTTGACCTTAATATTTGTGCAGATAAATAGAGAAAGGAAACTGAGACACTGATTCAGGCCAAAGTGAAGCCAGGACGCAAGAATTTTTATTGCTATTCCACGCACACGCTCTTTCAAACATCCATGAATGCTCCTCCAAGCCCAAAGTTCATGGCTAGATCTAACACGTTTAGTGCTGCTTCAACACATGCAATTAGTGCAGGGCACTAATAACAAAGTACTCGATAACAAAGTACTTAATGGCTTGATAAACAACTTTTAACAGTTGCTCTTCTAATTTCCTCTTTTTACTGATGTTTATTTATTTTATTCTACTACTCCTTCCTTCTCTTGTCAGGCAAATATTAACAGGATAGTTCTAATTAGCTAAGGATATTATCTTATTAAAACTTTGCTAACAACTTAAACCCTGCCTTTAAACCCTGGGGTGTCAGCTTCTCATGTGCCAACAGCTTCCTATGAAGCCTCATCATTTTGCCTGTAAACTTGTATTCATTCAACCTAGAAGCTTACCTAATCATTTTCTATGTGAACTTTGATAAATACTAGGAAATTAATGACTGACTCATATGTCTTAATGTAAGAAAAGAAGGCAACTCAAAACTAGCTGAAGAAATCTGCTTATGAATTTTCAAGAAAAGGCCACACAACTTTATCATATGAAAAACTTTTCAGTTAAGTCTTTGATTTTTGGACCTTTTTTTTTTTTTTTTCCCAGTTCAGTTACTCTTAGCCTAGGCAGCCCTTAGCCCTCTTAGCTTTAGTGAAGGATTTTCCAAAATGGTGTCAAGGAAATGTTATAAAACCCACTCTGCTACTTCCCCTGTGAAAGCATCAGCAGCATGGTGCTATGTATCACAGAAGTTGACTTGGATTGAATTAAGTCCTTTGGTTGCATTTGTCCCACCATCTCCTCTTTATTTATGACTTAGCTCATTACTCCTAAGAGGTATTTTTCTATAATTGTCCAAAATGGTGATACTATTACTTCACAGATTTCATCAGAGCAAGACAAGCTTTTGCCAACAGGGACAAGAAAGTGTGTCTCTGGGCAACAGCTTTGTTTGGGAAAGTTTCTCTGAGGTCATATGAAAGGGACTCAACCAAAATTATTAAAGAATCTAAAATATTGGAAAGTATTCTACTCCTCAGAAGTAAATAACTTATACTTTACTGAGTAACTATAGATGATATAGCATCCACATTCAGTGTCGTCTGGTTACCTTAGAAAGCTAACAGAACACAGCCAAAAATCTTTACATGATAATANGGGGGGGCGGGGGGGCCGATGCCGCACGCCGTGCGAGCAGCAAGGCTGGGGGCTGATCAGATTGAGGTTGCGGTAGGTTCNATTAATATTTTCAATCAGGTTGTGGTTTCCCTTGTATCAAAGGGAGACAAGGAAAAGGATTACTACCCTGGGCATATACCACTAGAAAACCATAATAAAAGCTGTTGCTGGCAGACAGACAATCAGGCAAAGGCTCTCTTAAGACTTCCATTATTAAGGAGTGACATGATGAGATCTTGTCTCCAAAATCTGTGTACTATTTTACCTCTGAGACTATATGAAACCTGGGCCAAAATCAGACCAAATACAGTGATCCCCCATTACTTGCAGGCTGTTGGGTCTGGTCCT
>WEKX01015470.1:175449-189140 GCA_013390025.1 Pitta sordida
GCACTGTTCAACATCTTTATTGACGATATGGACGAGGGAGTTGAGTCCATCATCAGCAAGTTTGCAGATGATACCAAGCTGGGGGCAAATGTTGAACTGCCAGAGGGTAGGAGGGCCCTTCAGAGGGACCTGGACAGGCTAGAGAAATGGGCAGACTCCAATTATATGAGATTTAACAAGTCCAAGTGCCAGGTTGTTCACTTTGGACATAACAACCCCATGCATTGCTATCGGCTGGGGGATGAGTGGCTGGAGAGTGGTGAAATGGAGAGGGATTTAGGAGTAATGATTGACAGGAAACTTAATATGAGCCAACAGTTAGACTGGATGTTAGGAAGAGGTTTTTCACAGAGAGAGTGATCTCTCATTGGAATGGTCTGCCCAGGGAGGTGGTGGAGTTGCCATCCCTGGAAGTGTTTAAGAGAAGACTCTATGAGGAGCTCAGTGACATGGTCTAGATGGTGGGAGGCTTGGACGGATGGAGCATGGTGCCCATGGTTCCACGCTTGTGGGCCTGATCCCTGGGTGGGCATTCGGTTGGGAGTTGGACTAGATGATCCTGTGGGTCCCTTCCAACTCAGAATAACCTGTGAACCTGTGATATCTGGAGGGAAGAGAAGAGTAAGGAGTGAGGATGGGCTCAATTAATGAATTTCCACATCTCTAATAGAACTACAGATTTCCTCCTTTTTAAGGACATCTCTACATTTGAGAAAAGCAGAAATTTATTTCAATAATTCTATAGTGTATCATTCTTTTTCAGAAGACCCTTTCCAGTGGACTAGAGATAAAGCAAAACATTTAAGAATCTAAAATTTTAGTCCTCAACCTCATACACTAACCCTTTTTTAATGGTGTAAATATTGAATTTTATTCTGTACCTCTTGAACAATGAATAAAGCTGTACTATCTTAACACTCAAAGTTTTCTTCATGACAACATGGTGCTATGTTGAAAGAAATACAGTACGTCCCCAGTGCATTGCGATCTCGCCATTGTGACCCCAGCAATTTGCGATATAAATTTCCCGCAGTCTGGTTTCAAGCATTTGCGAGGTCCCGTTCCTTGTGAAGAATGGGGTATAACTGTATTATCATTGAATTTTTTTTAATTCTATACTATAGTTTGGACATAATCCAATCCTTTTTCTAATATGAGAATAATGAAAAGTATTTGGCAAAAAACCCACCTACTTTTCAATTATTTTTCCTCCCTTCTGTCTACTTTCTGTTAGCCGTAAGTCTCTAATATGAAATACAGAGCTGTACCAGTATAAGAGTTTGGTGACTGATGCTGTAACTCTAACATTATGGATTGTCTCTCTATGTCAAAATTGGGCATATGATTTTTTTCTTTTATTTAAATTTCTGAAAGAAATTGTCAAATAAAAAACTTAGCTTACATGACGTTTCATCAGTTTATTCTGACTTCAATAATTATATGCAAGTACTGTCAATACCAGCCACTTGGTTATATTCATATTGTTTTCTGAATGACACTCTTGCTGTTAAGGCAACTCTCTTATATTTCTTTGCTTTCTTCATACAACACATCTGCCCCCAGCTTGGTATCATCTGCAAACTTGCTAATGGTGGACTCAATTCTCTCATCCATATCATCAATAAGGATATTGAACAGTGCTGGGCCAAGCACTGATTCCTGTGGTACTCCAGTAGTGACTGGCCGCCAGCTGGATGTGGCACTGTTTACCAACACTCTCTGAGCTCGTCCATCTAACCAATTCCTAACCCAACACAGAATGCTCCTATCCAACCCACGCTCTGAGAGTTTCTTCTGAAGCTTACCATGGGGAACCGTGTTAAAGGCTTTGCTAAGGTCCAAGTCCACAACATCCACGGCCCTTGTATCATCAGCCAAGCACGTTACCAGTTCATAAAAGGAGATCCTGCAGGGATCCAGCAGAGAGTGCATACCAATGCTTGGGATCAGGTTGCAGAGCTGGGAGACAAGCCGACAACAACACTGTGTGAACACAAGGTAAGGAACTTAGAAGTTAAGGTGGAATCAAAGTTTAAAGGCAAGGCAAGAGCATTGCTGATGTTCAGAAAAATTAGTCAAATATGGCCACAAAGGCTGTTTTGCAGGAAGTACAGGATGGATATCAGAAGTCTGGCTCCAAAAGAGAAGGGACTGAGCAAAAGCATGACAATCTACTAACAAATAATATTTACTCATAACTTTAAAATCCTGCTGTATGGCATTTTTCAAGTCAGTAATGGGGGGGAGGGAGGTGTAGGGTGAGGGGGGGGGAAATTTCCATAGCAGAAGTTTTCCTGACTTGGATTATAATGGACAAAAGGAGATTTTAGGATACTGCAACTGCCCTAGATATTTTACACAGTGCTGGGAAGAATGGTGCAATCTTGAGATTAGCTCAGTTAATTAGCACATGGTACTAGGTATATATATATATGTGTCTATTCCCTGGATTTCAGTTAACTGCTTGTTCTGCCTCAAAACCTCTGAAACCTCTAGTATTGTCACAGCTCATAAGTTTGTCTGCCCTCCACGTCCTGACTCCTTGAGGAACAATAAACCTGTCTATCAGGACTGTTATTGTGATAACCTCAATGGAATTATTCCATTTAGAGTCTCTCATTGTCCCAGAAACAAATTCTATAAGCATGACCTGCATGTAGATGTGTTTACACCTACGCAGATACTAATAATAGATGAAATCAGGCAGATGAAGCATCAGAAGTCAGTATTATCTATAAACACAGATATTTAGTGCATGGAGAGATGACTGGTAATTGTCTGCTGATAATATCTGGGAGTCTGATTTGGTAGCATACATCATTGCAGGAGCTGGGGTTGTTCAGCCTGGAGAAGAGGAGGCTCAGAGGTGACCTCATTGCTGTTTACCTGAAGGGAGGCTGCAGTCGGGTGGGTGTAAATCTTTTCACTCAGACTGCCAGCACCAGAACAAGAGGACATGGCCTTAGACTACACCAAGGGAGGTTTAGATTGGATGTTAGGAAGAGCTTTTTCACAAAGTGTTTCCTCAGTGGAATGGTCTGCCCAGGGAGGTGGTGGAGTCACCATCCCTGGAGGTGTTTAAGAAAAGATTGGATGAGGAACTCATTGACATGGTCTAGCTAATGGGATGATGAGATAGGGACTTAAGTCATTTTATAAAAAACAAAAAACAATTACGATGACATGACCCTGAGATTAGCACCAGGGTTGTGGGTTCAATCCCTGTATGGGCATTCACTTAGGAGTTGTACTCGATGATACTTGTGGATCCCTTTCAACTCAGAAATTCCAAGTGTGATTATTTTAGGCTTGAGCCACAAGTACAGGATAACCTCAGACTTACTTAGCAACTCTTAGTCCAAAGCAGAAAAAGGCAGAAATTCATAATATGACTCCTAGTTCATTACTACAACACAGGGGACAGAAGGCAATCTCTGTACCACAGACTTACAAAGGATAAATTCTGAAACAGAGTAAGGACACCACCATACCCTCTGAAGCATATCTGAGTTTGAATGAAATAATACTTTTCAGCAGTGTTTTAAAATTGCATCCCCAGCTTCAATCAAGTGCATCTTGAAATAACAGGAATACAGTTCAGAGGATCTCAAGCAACAAAGTGCTAAAGGATGTTTTACATAGCAGTCACAGCATGAGGAGTCTTGCTAAGAACTCTGCCAGCAGGAATGAAGAAAGAGATGAGCAACTTTAACAAGATCAAGGTAAATGAAAGAAAAATTAACCAAAAAAAAAGACAGAAGAAAAAAAGAAAGGCCAATGTAATAGAAATCTTGTCTGACTACAAAGACTGAAGAGATGAAAGGCAAAAGTAACTTCATGTGTTTTCCATCTTCTTGTTTTGGGGCTTAGATGCACTGGAGCATCTCTGCAAATATCAGTGAGTCAGAAAGCAAATCAAAAGAAACAGGTCTGATCTGGGGAGTGTGCTTTTGAAAAGGAATGCTTCTACCAAGACTGTAATGTGGCACATCAGGCCACCTGGATAATGAGGGGCAGCAGATGAGAAAGAGGATGAATTATGTCATCTCCTAAACGAGAAGGCTGATGGCAGAGATGAGTCCATTTTGCTGCAGCTTTCGTTACAGAAACATTTGTGTAAAAGCACTTTGGGTCTCAGCTTTGGACCTCTCTTTTCTGTACAGAATGGGTTCTGTGGGACATGAAATTTCTAGGAGGCAGTCTCTGGCTTGGAGCCACAGATGACCAAACTCTTACCTCAAAGCATTTCCAGAGAGCTTGCAAAACATTGAGCTAAAGTCCATTTCTGTCTCCATTTTCCTAGAATTTCAGAGAATATTATGAAATTAAAGGAAATTACCTAAGTGTCATGAGATGTGAAAATAATATATAAAATTATTTCTTTTAAGATTGTTAACTGACTCAAGAATTTTTCTGATATCCAAAGATTTTAGTCTTGCAACTGTAATGAGCAATATTCATATACAAATGTAATGACACATGTAATTTTTCTAGTGATGATTAAAAAATAGTGTATAAATTGACAGAAGTTTAAATAAGATTTTGAGATTTTGTTGAAAAGGTTTAGACCGCAAGTTTCCAATGGAAGTTCAGGAGAAATGTGGATAAGTGCAACTATTTTGATGAATAAATAAAGGCCTCAACAGGGCAAGTTGAAAATGTCATGAAAACGAATTACTCTGGTCTCTTTCATTTACCTTTTAGCAACATATTCTTTTGAAATATTTATCATTACTGTGAAATAAAACCAAGATGAATCTGTAAAAAAGAACAACTTGTTAACTTGTGATAAATATAGAATTAATACTGTAAATGACATGTTTTTCTTATTGAATTTTGTGGTTTACTTCCACAAATGCAGCGGCGAGTGTCATGATCTCCACACACGGTGAAGGAGTAGAGACCAAGTTACTGCCTTGAGCACAGACTTACATAATAGGCAGCGCTAAGAACAGCAGTACAGCCCAAAACATTCCCAACAAGTTCTGCATGTATGCACCCAGCTCCCCCAGTCCTCCCAAGGCACCTCTCAGTGTGTCCTTGTTGTTATCTGTGTGTCCTTGTTGTTATCTGTGTACTGGAAATCCTTGTTGTTTCCCATGCCTTCTTCCTGAAGCTAGAAACCCCACATTTGGCTTTTAACTCTTTGTCTGCCACACACAAATATTCATTTACCTATGTGAACATTCAGACTATTCAAAGTGCTGAAGGAATTGAAACGCGTGACTGTCAGACCTGATAATTTGTATAAAGCTGCAAAATTTGTTTTGTCATTGTTCGGGTCTTGGTTATCTCTTAAAACACTTCAAAACAGCTACATGCAGAAGGGTAGGCACGAGCCTGCACCAAAGCCCTATAAGAGAACAGCTGAAAAACTTGTTAGGCCGGAGGAGAGAGGACGGGGCAGGAACTCTGTTCTCTGCAGGAGGTCACCCATCACCCCCTCCCTCACCTCCTTGCTCTGCCTGCTTTGCTGCTCATCTCTGCTCCCTCACCACCACCACAGAAAACCCACCAGAAGGCTGAGTGCCTGCTGCAGCAGCCGAGAGAGGAAAAACAGTCTCCAGGGAAAAAAGCTGCTGATCCCCACGTGAGTCGTGAAGCCCCTACCTTGCATTCCTCCAAAGCCCGAGTCTCGAGTTGCTGCGGGAGCACACACTATGGAGGAAGCTTTAAATCTAGCCCGGTGAATGGGAGATCTATCACTTTTATATTTTGTAAAAGTATATAAGATCTCGTTGGTAACATAGAAGTCTCGTTATGTCAGTGTGATTATATATATCACTTTTGTATTTTGTAGAAGCATATAACATTCTGTTGGTAACATGGAAGTTTAAGTATATTAGTGTGGTTAGAACTAATGAAAACATTTTTATAAGGATATTGGTTTTCTCAACCTTGAGAGGGAATTCAAGAGATAAACTTGGCAGCAGGCTAGGCCATAAATCATACACTCCTCATCTCAGCAAGGCTGGAAGGGAAACTCCTCTGCTAGATGTAGATAGTATGGGCAATCAGTGGATGGAAGAAGGAATTAGCACTCGGAAAGGATGCCAAACACTGAAAAATCTAGACGAGTTCGAAAGTTCACCTGAGGAAGACTTCTTACTTCAGTCTCAGAGATCCCCAAAAGACCCCCAAATGAACACTTGAGAGGCAGAACCAGGGTGGAGAATGGGAGGAAACTTATGCTAAAGAGACACTGGACACTAATCTACATAAACCTCTCCTATCCTCGGATACTTAATGTTTATGCATGTTTTCTTTAATGAATATGTATAATTATGTGGCATATAATGGGTAACTGGAATGTTAGTTGTTAGGCAGGCAAGGAAAACTTTTTCCCCCGACCTCTCAACGTTGCTATTAAAAACATGCCTACTCTAAAACTCTTCGGAGTCTTGGGGTTTGTTCCGTAAATCATCGGCTCACATGGTCGGGAGACATATGCATGGTGCAGAGCAGACTCCAACTCCATGCAGGAGGTTTGAATAGAGCCAAGCCAGAGCCCCCTCTCTCTCTTCTTGCACTAAGCACCGGTGCTGCTCCGCATGGCAGACACCCAAGGGACACAAAACCATGCTGTACGCAGCAGCTGGGGGTGAGGGGAATGGACTCCTTCCCTGTACCACATTTTTATAAAGTAGCAAGTTGGTGGTTTGGTAACTTTATTTATGCTTCTTAAGTAATCTGACCTTCTCTTTTTCCAACCTTTCTCTGTCTCTTCCTCCTCTTTCCCTATACTTTAGCTTTATAATTAATAAAAATCCTTTTATCGTTTTGAAATCCAGCATCTGGTCTGGTTGATCTTCATTTTGCTCGTGGGAACCAAAAAGAAACCTTTTAACCGGTTCGTAACAATTATCTGATTTAATTAAAAAAATGCCACCAATTAAATTAAAGTTGCTCAATTACAAAAGAACAATGTTAATTTTTTTTATTATAATGAATTTGCTGAACTAATTTAGAAATTAGTTGCTGTGTTTGTCATTAAAACAAGGAAGTTCTCTGCTGACTAATCATGACTTACAAGCACTATGACAAACAGTACAGTAGATAGGACAGTCGAGTCAGGTAATGATCAAACACAAGGATTACATTTTGACCAGTGCTTGACCTAGTTGTACTGTTTGATTGTCTCCAGAAAATTATGTTCTTTTCTCATGAATTTGTGTATGTTATTCTGCTATCCAGTTTTACTCAGAGCTACAAATGGAAATGTTGGGGGGAACGAATACTTGCAAACAAAGCCATGAATGATGCTGTTTCTGTTCTGTTTCAAAGACAACTAGGGATGAAAAAACCTCGAAGGAAGTCTGCTATAATGAGATTTCTTCTCCAAAGATTTTTGGATGCACTTGGATACGCATTTGAACCCTGCGAGGTTTATCTGATGGGAAATGAATTGCTGTGCAATCCTCTTAAGCTCATGGGTCCAAGTCATGACCTGGAATGTCTTCTTGTGCTAGGAGTGCTAAAGCAATGAAACAGATAGCTTTATAGAATTAAACGATTGGAACTGAACCAGGAAAAACACAAGATAATTAATTGGAGCCCATTAACTTTTTCAGGGTGCTTGGTATCCTACCTCAAATGCAACACATTTCCATAAAAGCAAAAGATAAATATCTCACATGTTAAAAATGAAAGTGCAATCTATCTTTATCTGGGTGCATCTACATCAATTCTGGCTCTCATCTGAGGATGCATAATTCGGATGGCAACCGAATGACAGAAAGTCGTTAATTTGGCTTGTCCAGGGCAGAGTAAATTGGTGGAAATACACAGTTTTTCAGAAAGAAAAAGGCTGTGCTGGCTGACAGCTTTTAAGCACAGCTGCTTTCTGGGCACAAAGGAATTTCACATTTTGCTTTGGTATGTTGCCACTTCAGTGCTTCAAATCTCTGTCCAAGATAGTAAAGATTTGTGAATTAAATAGTCTAGGAATACAGTTCCTGAATACATTTTTCCCGTCTCAGAAGAGGAATAAGCTACAATATGAGGGCAACCTGTTCACCAGAGTGCCTGGTAATATCATGGAGTCATGAGTGCTATGGATGGCTCAAAAGTCTGTCCTCCTTATGATCCAAAAGATCCAGGTGAAGAGAACAGTGGGAAACTCATATGATTATGGATAGTATTTGGGGGGTACTAATACAGTTTGAGATAGTTTGAAGGAATTTGGGTATACAACTTTGGAGGGAAACGTAGTAACTAGGGATGAGGATAAGGCAGAGGTACTCAATGCCTCCTTTGCCTCTGTCTGCAACAGTAGGGTCAATTGTCCTCAGGACTATTGGATATCTAAGCTGGCAGATGCGGACAGGGTACAGTGTAGTCCCCCTGTTATTCAGGAGGTAGTAGTAAGAGACCTGCTGATCCATTTGGATCCCCATAGGTCCATTCCTTCCTCCCTCCCTCCCTCCCTCCCTCCCTTCCTCCCTCCCTTCCTTCCTCTCTTCCTTCCTCTCTTCCTCTCTTCNCTTCCTTCCTCTCTTCCTCTCTTCCTTCCTTTCTTCCTTCCTCTCTCTCTTCCTTCCTCTCTTCCTTCCTTCCTTTCTTCCTTCCTTCCTTCCTCTCTTCCTTCTTTCCTTCCTTCCTCCCTTCCTTCCTCTCTTCCTCTCTTCCTCTCTTCCTCTCTCTCTTTCTCTCTTTCTCTTTTCTGTTGCAACCAATTTTTTCTAAAACAACCCTATATTTATTTGGGGTTTTTTAAATATTTTTTTTTAAATATGCTTAAACATCAATCAGTCAGAGTCATTTCACTCTAATCCCCGCAAGAGATTCATTAAGCTACCCTGAGCTACCCTCACCTTCAGGTCATAACATCAGCCATCCTATTTTTTTTTTTAAATAACACTCTTCAAAGCATTGCAATTCTGGGCCTTACAAGTCCAGATCCAGATGAAGTGGGTTTTAGAACTAATTCCATCGCTGCTTTCTCATTGAAATGAATGGAGAGAAACAATCAAGGGCAAATTAGCTTCATTGATTGCAAAGCCTAAGGGCTTTTTGCAGAGAAATTCAGGGTTGTGTTAAGCATAAAAAATGAAAGAGCCAGCCTGGTTTATTGCTTCTGTGTACTTGCAATGTTCTTGCAATGTACACATATTCCCTTTGCTCTCTACAACAAGATTTTCCATTATCAACTTCATCTTCTTGAGAAATATCCTGTGTTTTCTTACCCTCCTGAAAAATATGCTATGTTTTCTGAGCCAAAGACATTGTGTTTTGACAGCAGTCCTGCATTTCTAGAGTAGACAGGATCAGTAGCATTCACATAGAATTGTTTGGATGGAGAAATGTCATATGTTACATCAAAGATAGAAGTCTTTTTTTTTTCCTGTTTTTCCCCATATGTTACTTTCCAGAAGTTTTTGAAGTCTAGAGCCTAATCCAAGAGCCGATTTTAATTGGGTCCCAGCACCAATCCCTTGTTTTTATTAATCAGAATTATGAGAAAAAAATGAAAAATTAAAATAATCCAGATATGCTATTTGGATTTTTACATTAATTCCTGTGACTGTGGATAAGCTTCTGAACAAGAATTACTTACAGAAATAAGCCACAAAGGAATCAGAAAAACACATCAACTTCTGAAATTTTTAAACATTATGGGTGAGAGGTTCTCTGAATACTGTATTCATTTTAACAGACCATGCAGAGAAAAAAGGCTTTGCAGAGGATCAGCTGAAGGTCTAGATCCCTAATTAGCTTTTTGCACAGAGATGAGCAAGGGCCAGAAAGATGCCAGATGGGAGAGGTAGTCAGGCAGCTGATACAATTAGTGTATGGCAATACAAAACTCAGCACCAATCAGAGGCAAACAGCTGTTGTATTTATTGCAAAAAAAAGAAAGACAAAGATTGAGAGGAAGAACCACAAGTCCTGATGCAGGACATGAAAATGGATTATTGCAAATACTGAGGAAAACATAAAACACAGTAAGCATGACTGGACATTGTGCTGAACAGGATGGACTGCTCAGAAAAGATGGAGATGACACTAAAGAAACAGAAAATGATACAGATAAACAAATCCAGTTCATGTCAAATCAGAGGCAGAAACACACAAATCTGGAATTAGAAATGTGGTGGCTTTATATAGTAGGGAGGAAAAAATTATATTGGCAACTACAAAGCCCAATTCAATCAGGAAAAATATGAGTGAATGAATGTCATTATATACAGTTATTTGTATACATATCAATTGGGAGGAAGAGGTCATGCCAGGGAAACCTTAACTTGTGGGCACATTCCACCACTGCCCCTTCCCAGCACACAGTGCTTGCCCCACAGCTGACATGGCCAGCCCAGCCTCACTTCCGTGGGGCACTTTACCTGGGGCTACGTCATCACCAGGTGCGCCAGGCATGCAGTCCCTGAACACAGACTGCATTGCCTTCCCCACTGTAGCGGGTTTTACCCTGGCTGGATGCCAGGGGCCCAAACAGTCGCTCAGTCCCAATAATAAGATGATATACAAGGGGTGGTTTGGAATAAGGCGGTTTAATATGAGCACAAATAAAGCAAAACAAAAGCCTATGCAGAAGCAAAGCAGAAGAACTAATGTCTACTTCCCCATCCGCAGAAGTGTCCACATCCAGGGAAGTAGGGCTCCTACGCGTGTTAGGAAGTAGCCACCAAGAACAATGAATGTCCCCCTATCCTTGCACCCATCCTCAGATTTTATAACTGAACTGACGTCATATGGTATGGAATATCCTTTGGTCAGTCTGGGTCAGCTGGCCTGCTCATGTGCCCTCCCAGAATCTCGTCCTCAGTTAGGGGGAAGGGGCAGTGTGCCCAACTGTAGTCAAAACACTTCTGTGTTATCAACACCCTTCCAAAGCACAGCATTGCAAGGACTGCTATGGGCTGACACAGACCAAATACACCCACCTCTAGCCATGGAAACAGTAACGCGCCCAGCGGGGGTCAGTCCCCAGTTGGGCTTAATGTAACAGGGGACAGCATGGCTTGCGGCGGTGCTATGCTGGGTCTCAGCAGCTGTCCGGGGTATACTGCAGCGTGAGCCTTCCACTGTAGGGACCAGGCACGGACACACAGGAGTGGGGCAGGGACTGGGGCATGGCAAGTCCCGCCCCAGAGGGAGCACTGGCACCACCCCTTGGTGAAGCAGAGGCACTGCACATGTGTCAGCCAGGAAGCTCTGTAAATCACTGAGGCAGATTTGCGAGAAAACTTTCTCGCAAACCAGCGAGATCGCAGTGGAGGGGTCACAATGCAGAGAGGTATTACTGTATTAAGTACATTCATCTTAACAGTGATGTCTACCAGAAACCAGAAACCAGTTCAGGAGATGATGTGTTGTAATCTGCAGTCTTTGCCAGCTTTACTGGCTTTACTATATTTACTGTTTTTACTGTACAGCACTATCTTGTGTGTATGCTACTTTCACTGGACTGTGTATTGACTCGAAGAAGTGGGGTGATGTCAACAAATCCAAGTCTTTGATCCTAGACGTCCTGACCAGAAAAACTGGGAGCTTCACCTCTTAATTTCCTCTCTACTGCATGAAGTGATCTTATTTACAACAAAAGATCAAATTTAGAGAATACATACACTTAGTTATTCTGAATCCCATGGAAGTGATAAAAGAGCACTATGTGTCAACATTTTCTCTGATGAGGATGTTGCATCAGAAAGGATTCCCTGCTGTTTTAAAATCAAAAGTTCCACAAAGAAGAAAAAATTTGTTTTCTAACCCATATCATAAACACACATCTTGTCTTAAATTCCTTTTTTCAATGAGATAAGAGAATCCCGATAATGATTTCTGTGAGCCCAGAAAAGGAGGAATTCCCCTCAAAAGAATCAAATGTCTAAAGTCACCTGTGTTCTGGTAAGGTTGGCTTGTAATGCAATTTTAAGAAAGTTGCCCTGTACCCTGAACTTTCGTTTTCTTATTGCTGTATGATGCATCTATTCACATCTGAGAATTTTCTTAAAGCTTCAATTTCTATAGGCCTAAAATCCCTAAGGCTTTCTAGAGGATAAAAAAGAGTGCGTACTTTTTTACATGATGAATTTTTTGAGTACTCATGATACTAAGAATCTTCATTTGTTGTAGTAAATCAAGATTCACATTTTAGGGTTGGCACATCAGCCCAAAATTTCAGAATCTAGGCACCTCTTTCATTATTGTTTCTTAGAAGTGTATTTTTACCCACAGGTAAAATGTTGTTTTCCCATTCCCTGCATCATATCGCAGTCAAGCTGCTGCACACAAATGCTGTGAAATGCTTCTGATTGTTTCATGATACTCCTAAAAAAGGTATTCACCATTGTGAGCCACTGGAAAAAATTATTACTGGCTTGAAACAACTAAGCAGGCCGGATGCGGGGGACGGGACAGGAGCAGGCGGGGCGAGGAGGGCAGGGAGATGCAGAGCAAGTTCTGCAAAGATGAAACAGTGCACTGCCCACACATCCCACCTCCCTGGAGCCTTCAGTACAGCCCCGGCATCACTGTCAGTCACTGACACATGAGAAATAATGTTTCACTCGCTACCCCTGGAGCCTCTAACCCAGCTCCATAATGGATGGCAGATCTAGAAGCCCCACCTGGGGGGTGGCCACAGGAGGCTGGAGCATAAAAATATCATTGCACAGGCACATGTGGTTCCTCTTGTCCTTGACTACAATAATGCTGGAACCTAGGAAGTACGTAGTTGTATTTTTGCTTTCTCACCCTCTCACTCTTTCTCTCTCTCTTCTCCTAATTTCTTCTTCTTGAAGTTCAGGCAAACTAAAGTTGGATTGGTTGGAGTTTGCTAAGTCAATGCTTCATGAAATCCTTTATTGTGATTGAATGGTACCTTTAAAATTTGTCAGGTTCCTTTATTTTCTAAAGTTTGCCAGTTAAAGTCTGTTGTTAAACCTTCTGTTAAACCTTGTCATGTTTTCTCCCCTTGTGCCATCTCAAGGTATAAAACACCCAAATCCTCTTTAAGAGGCTCACTAAGTGAGACTGGGGCCTTACAACCCTCTGTCTGTTGTCATTTCTCAGGAAAAGTTTTTTCAATACCAGTCAGACCTCTCTGTCTGTTAAGTAGCAGAAAAACAGGACTTTATAAGCATACAAGGTAAGTATGGAGAGAAAAGCAGAAATTCGTTGCAAGAACCATATTCAGAAGGGATTTCAGGCCATCATGGTGAACTATTATCTGTATTTCCTTCAACTGCATTGAAATTAATGATTTTTAATTAAATTCCACAGGTGAATTCAGATGTCTTTAGTACTAAAAAGCTACTTAAAATACTCGTAGAGCATGGACTGGATGGAAACACTTTATGCTGGGTTAGGAATTGGCTGGACGGACGAGCTCAGAGAGTGCTGGTGAATGGTGCCACATCCAGCTGGCAGCCAGTCACTAGTGGAGTCCCACAGGGGTCAGTGCTAGGCCCGGCACTGTTCAACATCTTTATTGACGATATGGACGAGGGAGTTGAGTCCATCATCAGCAAGTTTGCAGATGATACAAAGCTGGGGGCAAATGTTTATCTGCCGGAGGGTAGGAGGGCCCTTTAGGGGGACCTTGACAGGCTAGAGAAATGGGCAGACTCCAACAGTATGAGATTTAACAAGACTAAGTGCCAGGTTGTTCACTTTGGACATAACAACCCCATGCATCGCTATCGGCTGGGGGAGGAGTGGCTTGAGAGTAG
>WEKX01015470.1:192196-217867 GCA_013390025.1 Pitta sordida
AGGAGAGGAGAGGAGAGGAGAGGAGAGGAGAGGAGAGGAGAAATGCTACTACTGAAATGAACTCTACAGTTCATATCTTCTCTCTGTATTACTATTGATCTCTTTCCCAGCTAGGTGGGGATGGACTTAAACTCCCTTTCTGGAATGCTGAGAAGGAGGTTGCACACATTGTTCATCACTTCTGCCAAAGCAGCTGTGTGACTTTAACAGGCTTTGAGATTTAGCTTTTCCATCTTATGCCATATTCAGAGTCCCTGTTCTTACTGGATGGTTAGGTGCTGAGGTTGTCTTTTCCTGCTAAGGATATCTGTGGCTGGGTGGTGGGATAAGGCAATGAAAAGCACAGGCTTCATTCTCCACTCTCCTTTTCCTATAAGGACTTCTATTCTTCTATATGGGCATGAATCCATATGCATATGGGTGCTTGCAGAGTAGGATGCTTCTGGCATGAGGCTATCCCCAAGTGTGCAAGTGCACACCGGTGAAAGCAGTGTTTAAAGTATGGATTTCAGCCAGGGATTTTTCTTGGCCGAAATCCATACTTTAGAAAGCTTTTTCTTTCTAAGCTTCCAGACTTCCATGAGCTTAGAACCTTTGTTCTCTATCTCGTGAAACATACGCTAGCCCCTCACAGACACTGTCACTCTTGTCATCCATGTGGAATTAAGAGGATGATGAGCAGGGAAAATGATGAAGAGAGAGTTTTTTAGACATATCAGCAATAGATTCTGGGGTATGAAGTAACATTTGGCCAACGGTTATTTTCCTATCTCCTTTAGTGCCTTGAGTCTCTTCATCAAGCACTGTATTTTGGCAGTTTCTCAGGAATTCTGAGTCATTTTCAAATACTAAATACAATAATCCCTCACTACTTCACAATGCACCATTCATGGTTTGAATACATCATGGGGATTTTTTTCCCCAGCCTTACTGGATTTACTGCTACTTCACAGATTTCGCTTGTCACAGCATCTTTCTGGAACCAACACACATACCCCACCCCAGCTACCACCACCACTCCATCCGCCCCCAACCCTCTGTGATATCTGAGGGATTTCTATGCTATTATTAAAAAGCAAATGTGGTATCAAATATAGTGATCCTTTGCATGGTCGCGGTCCGTTATTTGCAGGATCCCATACTCGCTGTTCATTTTCCAGTGAGTTGCGGGACCTGGCACATGCACAGAACGTACCGCAACCTCAGTCTGATCGGCCCGTGGCTCACGGCGCTGGCCCCAACCCCCCATCTCCCCACTCGCACAGTGAGCCCCGTCCCCACTCCCCCCTGCCCCGCTTGCAGGGCTCACGTCCCCAGCCCCAGTCCCGCTCCTCCCCACCCTGCTTGCAGGGCTCGAGGCGCTGGCCCCGGACCCGCTCTCCTCCGCTCAGCTCGGCGCGCCAGCCCCGGCCCTGGCTCCGGTCCCAGCCCCGGCTCCGGTCCCCAGCCAGACATCTGAGAGAATGCCCAGGCCCCCCTGCTGGCGCAGCAAGCACAGCCAGACATCTGAAACAAGCCCCGCCCTCAGGACCATCCTCCAGACCTCATATGGGGAGGGGGCATGGCTACGGGCATGGCGTACTTGACTATGTAGTGGGTTCGCTATCTTTGTGGATTTCACGACTCGCGTGAGGCAGACCAGACCCAACAGACCGCAAGTAACGGGGGCTCACTGTATAACCTTCTGCTCTCCAAATCTCATCTATACTGAGATAATATTTCTCATAATAGATCTTGAGAAGAGCTGACTATTTGTAATCTTCAATCAACAGATATCAGTTCCTAGAGCTCTTGGATCAGCCTTTTCCATCAGCCCAACCACAAAATATTTTTCTCAAACATTTTAACGTAGTTGAAACACTCCAGAAGACCTTGTGAGCAGCAAAAATTTTGAGTAAATAATAGTGTTATATGTATGGGCCTACTCAAGTACTGTCAGATACTTCTCAAAATCAGGTCTCTGAAAAGCCTCCTCATTTTTTAAATCCAGAAAATTGTGCACATCATTACACAAAGGGATTACTGAAATCTACAGAGCTTGAGAAATTGGTTATCTCTGGCAGTTCTCAGACAAGATTCTATTAATGTAGGTTAATGGGCTAATAAACCATCTGCTAACAGCAGTAATTGACCAATTGTGAGAAAATATGCTGTATTTAATGAACAATGTCAGGAAGACAGAGTGTACAAAATCTACTGGCATTGCTATTAATCTCTTTGCCATCTATGGTAGTGAATACAGGTAAATAGTGACTTTTAATGACAGATAATGTCAGAGCCCATTACCCCATACAACAGCAGAACTAGACTCTATGAAAAGCCAAATAAAAACTGGAGTTCAAAGTAAATTTAGAAGCTTTCTCTAGAGCAACTTTTTGCTACCTAATTGTTAAAATTTCATATATGATCTCCCTGCCCAGGAGATCCACTAGTTTAACAGAAGAGCTACCTTTTCCAAACAATTCTTCTGTATTAAGGAAGATGAGAAACAAGGCTTTGCGGGCTCTGTCCTCTCTTTCATTGAACCTCTGATAGTGCTAAAATAAAATGTGGAGTCCCAAATTATAAGGGGAATGAGGAAGAGAAAAGTATTTATGTTAAAAACTCACCAATAATTTTCTTATCTCTGAAAGATAAAATTTCCTGACCATCTTGCCCCCAAAACCTAACAAAATGTGCTTCAAAAGATTTTCATTGTTTTTGTTCTTCCTTCCCTTCCCACATTTTTCTTGCACTCTTATTTGCAATTGGATGCAACATATTAAATAACATTCAGACTTTCTTTCACTGATTTTTTATCACTTTTCTATATTTCTATATACTTCTACTTTCTATACTATACAGCTATTTGGAGGTAGAAGTCTTCAAATGTCATTAAGAAAAAACTTTAAACAAAAGGCAAACAATTCAATTGTTTGCTTCCACTAACAAAAAGAGGGAAAATAGAGAGGTAGGTTAAAAAAATGTTATGTCACTAATTCAACATCTCTAGTTTTAAAAACTGAACAGAAGTGAAAAGTTTGAGGAAAGTTTAGCAAATGCACTTTAAAAACCTGTGTCAACTTTTGATATGTATTCTAAAGAGAGTGGTGGCTTTAGAAATTGTCAGTACCAAGGTAGGGCTCTGAAAAGTTTTAAGAAGGTAGCGCTCACATTCTAGCAAATCTAGCTAAGAGCCATCAGTTTGTCAATTTTGCAATATTTATATAAGAACAAATTCATCTTTTCAGATATTCCTAATGAAACAAGATTATTGCAACTCCCATCATTACAAAAGAAATTAAATTCTTTATGGTAAAGAATGAACTGTCATCATTCCATGCTTTTACTGAAATTTGATGATAAAAATCAGCTTCAGCTCCCATTTACTTCCTTGTTAGAAACATTTCTGGAAACAAAATTCACCTTTCACAAGGTTCATTGGATTCCAAGAAAGAATAGAGGGTTTTTTCAGAGTATGTTTATCAATAAATGTGCAAAGGTATACACTGGAAACATGACTCTGAATTAAGATAGTTTAATTCAAGAAAAAAACCTACTCAGCATAAATACACCCTAAATTAAATAAACCAGTGTTTCCCAGTTTAATTCTAAAAAGTACTAGTTTTAAACTACTTAATTTTGAAGACACTGTTAATAAATCTTAATATTTCCCAAGGAATAATGAATGGCTTGTAATTTAATTTTTATTGAGGTGTTACCAAGTGTTTTGCTAATTAGATCCAGGCATCAATAGCAATTCCCCCAAAGCAAGATCTGAAAATTTAAATAATGTATTAAAATAAGTAAATTCTATTGTGTAGCCCTGAAAAACGACAAGACAAAAACACAGAGCAAGAACCAAGGAATTGAGAGCTAGAAGGAATTTCTGTATTCCTGTCTCTCTCATGGAGTTTTGTTCAATATTTTATAATCCCCTTGCATTTTGCATGTATTTCACACCAGCAAATAGACTCTTCATGTAAGTGTTAAGAGTTGACAGACAAGGTGCCTTGTTTGAACAAAGGGCTTGTGAAAGTATCTTCTCCCTGAGATGAGAAATGAGAGAGAATCACTAGACAGAAAAGCTGCCTCCAAGGACTCCTCTCCCCATGCTGGCAGACCTTGCTCCCACCGTGCCAGGAGTCTATTGCTTCCCTTGCAAGATAATAATATCTTGTTACTGTATTAGAATAAATTCTAGAGATCTCAATTAAACTGGAGATCCACTCTATTAATTGTTTATATTGAAAGAATGTCTCCTGGAATACTTTACAATTTAAGAATACAAGGTGGAAAAAAACAAGCAAAAAGTGTTTTGTCACATTTTGGAGACAAGTTAGTACCGGAAGATTCCCAGCAGAACCACTGGTATTTGCTCATTCACCTCCCAGCAGACAAATTGGATTCGCTAATTTTATAAATGGAAAGTGAAGGGCAAAAAGGTTTGAAAAATCATCTAAGTTCACGTAAGAAGTTGCAGAGACAGCAATAAGTAAATCCCACTATAATAACACAATTTCTTTAAATGTTTTTAAAATACCTCTTTCTCAGGAACAGTTCAACTTCCATGTTTATTAGCATGTGCCAGTGAGATCAAAATATTGAATCTGAATATCTAGTCAGGTATACTAAAATTAGACATCCCAATGAAAGATGATGATGTATATTCAAGTAGAAGGAGATGTTAAAATATTCTATCCTGAAATGAAGCAACAAACAAAACAAAATAAAAACCAAAAAAGAACACACATAAACCTTATTTGTAGGAATATGCTTCTCTGATTACCAGCTGGTTTTGGCACATAAAAAGATGAAAACAGTGATGCCAGTGCATGAACACATGAATACAAAAGCTAACTGCATTAAAGGAAAGATTCCCTGCTCACTTCTCAACATGTCACTGCTCTGTGCACCCAAGTATGCCGCATTGGTGTTTAATGTTAGTGTAGGAGTGGAGTGCCCTTCTTCAAAAATACCTGTGGGTATAGCCTGCTTTTTACCTTTTAGCTATATATTTTCTCAACTTCATATTTTTGTTGTAAGTTCCAAGAGCTTCAGCAATCTTCTATGTTTGAAATGTATTGTGCTTTGCTCTGAATGCCAGCATGTTTCTCAGCATTCAGTTTATTCTCTGCACATTCGTTCACTCAGTTGGCTTGGTATGTAACAGGTTTATTGACAGTTGGGGCTTTTTTTATTTAGTATATTAGGTTTTATTATTTCTACATGTTCCACATAGCAAAGCATTCAGCCTGATACTAAAATGCACAGAACAATATCCATCAATTAATACTGGCTCCAGAATTAAGCATGTAGACACCAAAAGAATAAGTCTAATGAAGGAAAATATTATTCCAGTGATGACTTTTCTATCACATTTTGTCTTCTAAAAGAAGAAAAATTTTTCTGGCTCTTTCCAAGGCCACATCCTCTGATGAAGTACAGAATGAACCTGTTCATGCAGCACATTCCCACACACTCATAAGCTCATTGAAAAACAGTCACATTAAAAACAAAAAAATGACCTTTGTTTCTAAATACCAGGTACTCCCTCAAGAAATATGAACCAACCCAAGATGACAGTAAAAGAAAAAAGCAGATATCAGAGCAAGAGATACCCACAAAAGGCACTCCCATGATCCAGCTTTCCATTCTAAACACCTTTACAGGCACATAAGACACTTCCCTCAGCAGTTGCAGGGAGAAGATCCAAAGTCACAGCCACCCCAAATGTGCTGGTTAATGGTGCTCTGTAGATGTTTAGGCCTACTTTGCTTCTGGTATGTTCCTTCACAACATGGGTGATGCATCTAAAATAAATCTGTCTATTCTGTAGTGGGGAGGACAGAGCACTATGCCACAAAAGAGATTGCACTTTCCCGAGGGATGTAATAGAGAAAATATTCACTCATAGATGCTGGAATGCAGCATTACAGATCTCTTCCTTTCCCATGACTCTGTATAAGTGGCAGATGTAGCAAGGCAGCAGAGCACAGAACCCAATATCTGTTATATAGTGTCAAAGATGAGGAAGAAGAGAGGTGAGAGGAATATTTGAGGTAAGGCTGCAACAGTTGGGAACATGAAGAGTGAATGATATGTAAAGCTAATATTGAGTGTATGAGACTGGCTAAGCTAGACCCAAGAAGTGTGGGGCAAGGCCATCTGAAAGGTATTCTAACCCCTAAAAACCTAGGAAAGATGTAAAGAACATGTTGCAGACAACTCATCCAAAAAGCATTGTTGAGGGAACAAAAAGAAATCATTAAAATATTTTACAATATTTTAAAGGGTATTTAGGAAGAAACTTGAACATTTTAATAGTTTTTTTTAAAAAAATAAAGTCAACCTTCCTTTAAATTATGAGTAAGGAACTCTAACCCTGAGTGGTCTTGTTCATGTTTCTCTGACACTGCAGAACACTTGGGTATGGGTGTCCTGGTGTCAATTAAGATGAAGTATGAATTGAATTTGGAAAATACTTGAATAATATATATGGAGGGAAATAAGAACTTAACTGGGAGAAAGAAAAAGATTAATATAACAAATGTATATATACATATACATATACAGTTGGCCCTCTTGCACTTCGCGCCCCCCATATTGCGGCTTCAGATCTTAGCGGCATGATTTTTTAGCAAAGTAGGAGACCCGTTTCGCAACTGCGCATGCACAACCTGCCGCCGCGGTGGCGGTGGCCCCATCCCCGGCCCGGGCGGCGGAACGGGCAGTGGTGGTGGTGGTTCGGGCTGCAGCGGGGGCAGCATGAGTGGCAGCAGGGGTTGGCGGCAGCCGCGGCAGTGGCTGCGGGAGGAGCATGGGTGGCAGCAGCAGCACAGCCACCATTCAAGGCAGAAGTCGGGCTGCTAAGACCACGAGTGTGCGATATAGGTGACGCAACTGTATCTATATATGTTTGAACAACAACAATAAGAGTATCAAAAACAATGGAACAATGACAACTGTAGACAAATGGGAAATAAACAAGCACGAGGGGGGTGCCTAGTTCAAGGGAAAACAGAGCATCTCCAGGATTCCAGGGGCAGGGGAATAGGGTTCAGGATAGGCCAACCAATGGAGTAACAGCCATTGATCCTTTCCTGAAATGTCCAAGGGGCTGCAGGGAGAGCCAGTGGTTGGCAGGGGCAAGGCTGTGCTGAGATGAGGAGTCGAAGGTCCTCGTGGTCCTGGGCAAAATGGTGGCGGTAAAGATCAGAGGTGAAAACAAGGTTTCCTCAGTCCAGAAGATCCATGAACCCTCCTCTGTGAGCCCAGCAGCTCCAGTTATAGGGCCTCAGGCCCCTCCTATTTCACATGCCTTGTGGGCATGTCTTCACAAGCCACTGGCTGTCACTCAGCCCACCGCAGTCCTCAGGTTCCTCCCCTAGTCACAAGGCTTGCCAGGAAGGGAAGATAAAGAATCCTTCATTGTTTGTCAGGTAAAAAAGAGAATGCCCCTCCCCTGGCCACATGCCTTGCAGGGGAGGGAAAGGGAGATAAGAAAGGAAACCCTATTGTCTGTTCCAGTAAAAAGGAGAAAAGTTTTACAATGGAACAAAAGGGCTCTCCCCATGACAATGGGGAACGTGTTAGTGTTACAGCTTTTGGTCACCTCTGGACGTAGAGCTTATGTAGACTGTTGTGAAGTGTGTGAGCTTGAGGCAGAGTTGCTCTCTAGAACTTTATAGACTAAATGTCTCTTACAGAGATGTGTAAGGCTGGATGGTATCACTGGTGATACACTGGTGCTACATTCCTATTCTGTGCATCTGTTTCCTCCTGCAGGGTTGATGAAGAACAAATAAAACATTTACAATGACTGCACAGAGGACAACTTTGTAAAAGATAGAACAAGTTTTGTGATGTCTGGCCATCATATTAAATATGCTCCTGCTAATTCATGAGCATAATTTTTTCTGTAATTCTGGTTATTCTGCATATCGTAATGAAGGTCAGTGTTATTACTAAGCAAGCATGTAATACAAATCCTGATGTTTCTTTGGATGAGTTTTTTAATGTCAAAATGCTCTATTTATTATTCTCCAGTATCTCAGAAATAATTGTATACATTGCACTGTAAACCTTAAGGGGGAATTCAAATACAGTCAGGTCTCCTATACCACAGTACCGTAGGTCTTGACCCTCCTCTGCAAAGCCCTCTGTCCATGTTGATTGGCAGCTCATTAATATGCACATTTGCACCACACCCTCACATGGACCCCCGGCACTCCGGCACTGTTTTGGCACTGCCAAGACGGGGCTGACGCCGTGCAACAGGGGTTGAGCCAAGCCGAGCTGGGCCGGGGACCACGGGACGGGAGCCAAGCCAGGATGAGCACCATGGGACAGGAGCCAAGCTGATCTGGAGGAGGCACCATGGGATGGACACCACGGGACGGGAGCAGAGCCGAGCCTGGTGCCCCGGGGTGGGTGTGGTGTGGGCAGAGCAGTGCACCCACGGTCCATGCAGTATGACATGGATGTTGATTTGAATATTCATGACTGCCTAATTTGGATATTCATGCCTGTCAGGTCGCACATGCGCAGTTGTGAAACAGACCTCTTTAATCGCTGAAAAATCATGCTGCTGTGAAGCCACAATAGGGGGGGCGCAACGTGGAACAGGGCTGACTGTATTATAAAGAATCTGTAAAAAAGTTCATATTCAGAAAACTATCCCTTCCACATATACTTTTTTCCTCATAAAAATCTTTCCGCCACTTTCTAATTTGTTTTAATTACAATTTTTTTTTCAGGGAACAAATGGTTCGTACATTACACAATATAAAGGAAAATAACCACATATAGAAATCTCTTCACCCCTAAACTGCCTGAGTTTTTCAAATGCTTGCCAGCAGTTTAAAAAATGCTTCTTATAGAACTGATTAAAAGTATTGCCACAAATAATGATTTCAGTCCAGTCTCCTATACTATAAACATTTTTTGCCAGGACAATTGTTCTTAAAATAAATGTCCCTCTTTACTCCCTCTATTTCATACCCTCACTCCTCTAATATTTTAGTCACAATAGTATCAATGTGTCCAGCTCTTCCAAAAAAACGCAATAAGATATATTTCCAAGCACGGACAATCTATTAGATTGCTTCTCTTCCTTAGTTCTTACTGTCACAGTCATTTGAGATGACACTTGGACAATTACCAAGTCTCTGACAGATTCTTCTATTAAGCTGCAACAGGAAACACTGATACAAACACATTCTGGGTCTTCACTCATACAAGCACTCGGGCTGCCCTGATCCATGTTTCTCCCCAGCTCTGCTCTGTGCTTGCCTGCCTAGGGCTGATCACAGGCCCTGCCCACCACAGGATCTGGCTGCACACTTGGGAACTGCCTGCTTTTTCCTTTTTGCAAAGCAAATTCAAGTTCTAAACAGATGAACTTCTTTTAGTTATAATATAATAATGCAAAGAACTGTAAAAAATCTGAATATGGTCATCCATTAACATGACCATTCCATTCTATCTAGCATGCCCTTCATGATTTCCCTGCTACGGAACAGCAGGGAAGTTCTATTATCAAGCTGCATTTAATCTTCATGCACTACTTTTATGAGCCAACTTTATACCGTTACATCAGCTTGCTACACAAAGTTAGAGCAATTTTGCAGCTGGAGAAACTGAAGCATTGAAAAGCAATGCAATCCATCACAAAGCAGAATCCTGCTGGAAAGACCATGTTTTCCCTTGTGTTTTCACTCTATCCTCTTGCACTGCATATGTAGTTCCAAAGAAGAAAACTACCATGAGTACAAAAACAGGGAAAACTTAATCTTATTTCAGACATGTCTCTAAAGCATAGGAAATCGGAAAGTTATATACAGTCATACCTCGCTTATTCACTCTTCTAGATCTGTGTATTCATGGGTTTTTTCTTGTGAATAGTATTCACAGATTGGGCAATTCATGGTAACCCCAGGAGACCCATGATCTGCAAATACAGAGGTATCACTGTATTAGGCAGAGAAGAAATCTGCATCTGACAAAATTAACTTTATATACATCAGCCATCACCAATTAGAATGTTCCCATAGACAAAATTCTTCTATTCAAACTCATCAAGTTATAAAGCTATATGTAATTAATATAATTAATTCACCCCTTAGTTTTGCTGAAGGTCTGAACCAGGATTCAGAACAAGAGGAAAACAAATTTTTTTTAAGTTGTATTTTTCTGACTGTTTTGCACACTTTTGTTTGGATTTGGACATCTGCATTTTGGACATCTTCTACTTTCTACTTCTACCTTCTACTTCTACTTTTGGACACTTTTTACTTTCCCTAATTCTTGAGATAGACTTACAGGTTCAAAAGACAACTTTCCATGAATGTATAAGTGAAGGAAAAGGACAAGGGAGCCTGTGATCACCCATCTTACTGCATGCTCTTTCTACACGATAGATATTAAAATTATTTAGCTCTTTGTCACACTGTAAGATCACAGGGACCCTCTTCCTTTGAAAACTTATTCGATAAGTACTCCTGCTCCTAAATTGCTCCACTACCCTCCTGCTTACAACATTAAAAATCTGCATGAGCAATGCAGATCTAAAAGCATTTTCTTCATTGCTGGTTAAATGTTCATGTTTTGTAATGTTTTAGCATTTATTACTTAATTTATATGCAAGTGCTTTGTAATGTAGAGACTGGTAAGTTTGCCTTATCAGGTGACACTGAGGGTACTTCCACTATTTAACAACACTGTCCCACTTAAAGCCTTTGGGACCTCTGATTCATGGAGCAGGAGAGTAAACTAAGTTATATGGAAAGAATTAGAAATGTAACAGATAAGGAACACTAGTGCAGGAAACCCTACTTCACTACATGGTACAGCTGCATCTGTCCAAACCTCGCACCCAGTGAAATCAGAGCCATACATACCTCGGGTGGCCACAGTGTAAATTATCAGGGGGACTGTGTGCAGAATTACAGTCCATGGAAAGGATAAGTCAGTGCAGACTGCTACTTCTGACGGGCATCACTACCACTAGCACCATCATTTTCCCCAAAAAGAGAGGAAAGACTGTGTTTTTAAAACCAACAGAATAAGACTGAGTTTGCCAAGGCACACACTCGATTTTCAGTGGTAAGAGCAGATTTTTAGACATGACATATGAAAGAGGCGTTTATGATCAC
Organism: Pitta sordida; assembly: GCA_013390025.1. Classification (NCBI taxonomy): domain Eukaryota; kingdom Metazoa; phylum Chordata; class Aves; order Passeriformes; family Pittidae; genus Pitta; species Pitta sordida. Next base: position 203,332 of record WEKX01015470.1, read on the forward strand.
TCATTAAAGAAAAAATGTAGCACCTCAGGAACACATGTGAATATATTCCCCAGCTCACCCACAACCAACCGTTCCCATTCTGCTGAAGAATAAAGACCTTCTAAGTCCGTTAGTAAACAACTAACTTCTTTGATCTGTTATTTTCATTCTGGAACAAAGAGTTTCTGAGCAGCATAACAAATTAGTTCTCCCATAATACAGGATGGCAGACATACTGTTTTCCTGAGTATTTTTCATCTCCCATCTCTGTTTAGGATCCACAGTACCATCTACATCTTTTCTGAGCATTCCAATGTAGACTCTGACCTCTGCACAGTCCGGGACGGGTAGTGAGAAACTGCAAGTTCCATGGAACTAATGAAATGAGTCTCACATTCTACATTTACTTTACTTTTAGACTTAGCTAAGCCCATTATATGTTCTTAAATTGAAACCAATATATTCCATGTTGTTTTAATCTTTATTTCAACTCAGTCCAAACCTCTCTATCTTCTCCAAAATGCTTCTGTGTTTGCATGTATGGTACTTTCATCCACACTCTAGATCCCAACAGGTAGTGCACTAAATTCTGAACCCATAAAGCATACAGCTGACAAGTATTGACATTAACTATCATCAGAACTGGCAGGAGACATAACTGCCTGGACTCCAATAGCAATGATTTCTAATAGCAAAAACCTCCTTAGCATAGTATCTCATTACTTTAATACTCTGTGTGAAGTATTGTATCCTTTATAGATAGAGGATGACATAGTTCACTAACAGCTCTAAGACAAAAATTACTTAACTTCCCATTACTCTGAACAGAGCCATATCCCATCACTAAACTGAAGAGCCAAGTACAAAGCACTCAGCACCTTGTGCTTCCTGTAGACACTTGCATTGAATTTAGTCCTCACTTCTACATACGGCAAGGATAATGCATTAAACATTTTCACTATCATAAACTCTCGCGGCAGAAGAGTCATTAACTTACTGGCGAATATTTTGTCTCCTCTCCTTAATACCCATTCCATTGTCCCACTCTTGCTCTTTGAGCAGACTTAGACAAAGTAAAGTTTTTAATTTAAGCTTTTGGAATTTTTTGCATGAAAGATGTCCTTCTATTCAAGACAAAAAAAAAGGTGAAGGAAAGATATTAAAACCTCTTAAGGAAATGAAATATCAAACTTTTTTTGTTTGCACCGAATTAAATGCTAAAACAGAAGCTCAAATACAAATTCATGTTTTCTTGTTTCACTGGGTAGCTATTCTAAAGCTGGAGACAGTTTGAGAAAAGGTAAACCCTGAAAGAAAATGTAAAAATAAAAATTAAGAAACTTGGTCTTTAATATGTTTTATTGCACTTATAGGCAAGAAGAACTGCCAGATAAACATGAAAATTCCTTTCCCCCCCATAGAACATTATGCTTTAAAATGCATGTACACCAGTTGTTCAGTGTCCTAATCTTGTTCTATTTTCTGACAATGTCGTGTAAATTTCATTCCTATACCCTTTACTTGCATTTTGAAGCATTTTACTTTGTGATTACATCAAATAAAATTCAGAGAAACTATTTTAAGAGCAATTGCTAGCCTGATTATGGGTGACAAATCCTGGGCTGTATCTTGCCAAGATCATTAGGGAGAAAAAAAATGATTTGATGAATTTGTCATCTTTTTTTTCTTTCTTTTTTGTTTTTCTTTTTTTAACCTCTGAGCACAGAAGCAAAAAGAGAGAGAAACCATAAGTATCCAGTTCTCAGTATAAGCTAGAACAATCTAGACGATAGACCTGCATCCTGACTGCAGCTGTTCTCAGGCAGTTTGTACTTACCCACAATCTTCAGAGTCTCTCTTCCCCTCTCCCACTGCATTACATGACTATGGGTCACAAAATCACAGAATACTATGAGTTGGAAGGGACCCACAAGGATCATCTAGTCTGACTCACCATCTAACTCCTGTACAGAGACCGAACGCACACCCCAGAGTGGTAAACATAAACCTAGATCCCTCACAGGCTCACAGTCCACTCCGAGCCAGGGGAGACCCACAGGACCATCAGCCCGACACCCCCCAGCTAGACCATGTCACTAAGCTCCTCATCCAGTCTTCTCTTAAACACCTCCAGGGACAGCGACTCCACCACCTCCCTGGGCAGTCCATTCCAGTGAGCAATCACTCTCTCTGTGAAAAACCTCTTCCTAACATTCAGTCTAAACCTCCCTTGGCGTAGCTTGAGGCCATGTCCTCTCGTTCTGGTGTCGTCAGCCTGAAAGAAGAGGTCCGCATTGGCCTGGCTGCAACCTCCCCTCAGGTAGTTGTAAACAGCAATGAGCCTCCTCTTCTCCAGGCTGAACAACCCCAGTTCCCATGGTCGCTCCCCATAGGGCTTGTCCTCCAGTCCTTTCACCATCCTTGTTGCCCTTCTCTGGACCCTCTCAAGCAGCTCAACATCATTCTTAAACTGGGGAGCCCAGAACTGCACACAGTACTCAAGATGTGGTCGGGTAAAGGGTTTGGATCACCCTTTTCACACAGAGACACACAGACTCTCACTAGGACTGTCACAGTTGTGACTGTAACCTGTCAGACTCCAGGCAATCCATTCTTTCTTTTTACTAACTTAGTATCCATTGTACCAAATGCTTCTATACTCCTGTATCACCATCCATACTACCTTAACACCTGAAACAAGTCCAGGCCACTTCTACATTCTCTTCAGCTTTTGCTCACGTAACATAAAAAAGATCCAATACAAGAGAAAACTGAAACTCAAGTTTCTAATAAAAGTTCATTTCCTTATCAGTAGTAATAGCTGCTATATTTTCATCTGCCCAGTAAGTTACAGACTTCCTTACTCATTAACTCAAGAAACCGACCATCTCCTTTGAGCTCAGGTACAGTAAATCATAAATATAAAGCTTCTCATCACTGATGTGTTATGTAACTTAAATTCTCTCTTCAGTCAAAGCAGCTTTCTCATTAACTGTATCTGACATTTTTTTTCACCTCATTTCATATCTTCTTTTTTATTTTTCCCATCAATCCAAGACAGCATTCCTTTTTCTAAACTACCTCAATTTTCTAGACACCTTATTCACTGTGCAAATATGCTCTAATGACAGAGGCTGAAAATGTGATATATACGGGTACCATCAAAATGTTTTGCATTTGTTGAAGTTTCCTTTCCTAGCTAAATATGACCTAAAATGGGAAAATATGGTCTTTTAATATTTCAGTCCCCTTGAGAGATAAAAAAACCTTGAAGGACTGTAAAAAAGTGCAGGATAGGCGAAGGAAAAATAGGAGTATGTATTTACTTGGGATTGAGGGGATAATAATTCAAGTCTCTATTGCATGTACTGTTTTTCCAGAAAGTGTGCATGAATGATTGAAAAATTTCAGAAGGAATATCTCACCACAAGTTACAAATAGCAAAGCTTGATTAATTGATAAAGATTTCTTGTTATTGATGCCTTGAGGATTTTTCCTCATATTTAGTCAGAATTTTAGTCTGACTTTAAGCTGCAATATTAAGTGTAGAAGAATACAAGTGATAGGGATGTTTACATTCCACTGGGAGATAGCAAGGCTAGCAATTCAAAACACAGCCAATGCACCTAAAAGAGTGGGGGGTGGTGCACCTGAGGAAAGATTGGGTTTTAGGCATATGGAGGTCTTTGGCTGGATATTAGGGGTGCACAAGGGCCAGATGGATCCAGGGTGGGGTTTTCTGAAGACATTGTTTTGGGGAAGTTATAAATGTAAGGGGATGATTTTTTCGCTCTCTTTTGGACCTGTGAGGACAATGGGCAATAAAGCACTCTCACTTCCCCTGAAATTCCTTTATCTTTGTTTGGAATTACTGCTTTGTTTCTGCATTCTTTCCCTGAATTTAGGCAACATTATTGTATCTATCTAAATTCCTGCATAAATATTGAAGAAAACGTAGGTATCAAAGAAAACAGGTAAAATAAGAACTGGCTAACAAGAAGCAGGAAAGAGCTCTTGAGTGTAACATGCAGTTCCCCTTACTAGCATGTTGAAGGGATATGAAATCTCCCCAACTATTTTACTCCATTGCTCTCTGTCTACTTTATCACTCTGCCAGAGTCAAAGAATCACTCAATTTAAAAAAAAAAAAATCCAGCTATTGATTTCTCTCTTTTTCCTGTCCTCCTAGGAGAAATATGACTTATAAAGGGTTTCGCTGGTTGTTTTGGGCTTTGTTATTTTTGAAAGAAAACTTCTCATTCTCCCTTTCCATTTGTTCCTCTCTGTATTCCAGAGAGACCAGAACTGAAATCAGGAAAAAAGAGACATTGACAGCTTTCGTCCTTCTAAGGTCAACCACCATAGTAAAGAACACCCTTGGTGGTTTCCTTACTCTACTGGAAAAAGGGCACAGACAAAGCTCACAAGCTCATTGCAGAGACAGTGCATACAGTTGAATCCCCACAGCCACATCAGACAATATTTATTTGTACAGCAGGAATCACATCATCAGGCTAAAGAAATAACTATCATTTGGGAATTAAATAAACTTAAACCTCTGAATCACAACCAACAAATGAGATTACCCTATGCTAGCAATCTCACCATTCAAATACAGCTCTTACGTACTCTTTAATTACTGATGAGAACTCCTGGTGCCATGGAAGAAGCTGTTCAATCTTCTCAGGGCACATCTCTGCTTAGTGGAAACATCCACAGACAAAGAGAGGCTGGTTGCTGCACATAATCACCATTCATTTTGGTAGGATTTCTCTTTTAAACTTTCCCAGTTTAATTAACATACCCTGATTTCAAACTGTTTCTAACAAGTAATTTTTCTTTGATCAAAGGACAAATTCTTTTTCAAGAATGTCACTCATCTAAATTATCCATCATTTTATATTTTCCTGACAAGCCTCAAGAGACTCTACTATAGAAATAAAACCTACAGCTGAATTAAGGTAGACTGTTTTATAGGGGCCTGTTATTATAGATGTAGATTGGATCTTGAAGATCACCAAAGGCTGTGGTCCTTATCACTGGCTTTATTTTTTGCAAGAATTATCCATAGTACACATGAACTTAACTTTTGTTGGATCTACATTAAGATGAAAGGATTATAATACCATTAGTGAAATTATTTTGCATTTACAATGGTATAATTAAAATAAAATCAATCTTAAGAAAGATAATTTTTTTTTAATATGGTAACTTTGTCAATTCCAAAACACCTAGATGGCCAGCCTGTGTTTTGTGTTTTTATTAAATTGTTCTGAACATGAAATAGCAAGAATACTTAATTTCTCAAATTTAGGCTCTCCTTACAGTGTAAAACCACCTCTTCCAGCCCAGGTTTCTTGCTTGGCTGATGGTTACTGATTTTGACACTTGCTGGTACTCTGTGTTGTGAATAATTCAGGGATGCTGAGTTGTTCAGTGACAAACTCTGGAGGCTAAAATGAGAACTGACATTGCTGCTTACCAGTTTGTGGCTCGAATAGATACAGAATTAATAAGCAGGATCTCTCTGTTAAAACCTAGGATTACTGAGAAGAGATCTGAATCAAAATGCCCTCATAAACAGTCCCAGTGTTCGCTCCACTCCAGCTGAAAGAAAGACAGCAAAGACAGTCTTGCCCAGTACTGCTCAAGAACTTAAATTTATTGTCTGTTTGCTGCAAATTAAGCATTCAGCTGAATCTGGAACAATTCTGTTTGTTTCTGAGTCACAGGATTAAGAAGAAAATAATTTTTTTCTCTGGAAAAGGAAGAACTGCAGGTCACAGCTGATTTCTGCTAGATTCAGCTACACCAATGTAGAAGGATTTTGGTCCACTTTTTTTGGAGTCAAAAACTTCTACAGATATGTCAACTGGACTCTTCAATACTTCTTAATTTGTTCAGACAAAATCACTCATATCATCTTGAGCCACGGTTTGAGTTGACCTGCATAATTTTACCTGAATTAGCAAACTAGAGAGCACTTTCAGCACCCACTCTAAACACAGTCGATAGAGAGCAGTTAAGCTCCAAAATGGATCCTGTCTGCTCAGGCTGAGAGCATTTGGAGATCACAGAATCACAGAATATTATGAGTTGGAAGGGACCCACAAGGATCATCTAGTCCAACTCACCACCTAACACCCGTACAGAGACCGAGAGCACATCCCAGAGCGTAACACCAACCTAGATCCCTCACAGTCTAGCAGGCCACTCCGAGCCGGAAGGGGCCCAGGGTCATCCAGCCCTACACCCCCCAGCTAGACCATGTCACTAAGCTCCTCGTCCAGTCTTCTCTTAAACACCTCCAGGGATGGCGACTCCACCACCTCCCTGGGCAGCCCATTCCAATACGCAATTACTCTCTCTGCGAAAAACCGCTTCCTAACGTTAAGATTGAACCTCCCCTGGCGTAGCTTGAGGCCGTGCCCTCTCGTTCTGGTGTCGTCAGCCTGGAAGAAGAGGTCTACACCCATCTGGCTGCAACCTCCCCGCAGGTAGTTGTAAACAGCAATGAGGTCACCTCTGAGCCTCCTCTTCTCCAGGCTGAACAGTCCCAGTTCCTGTAGTCGCTCCTCATAGGGCCTGCCCTCCAGTCCCTTCACCATCCTCGTTGCCCTTCTCTGGACCCTCTCAAGCAGCTCAACATCCCTCTTAAACTGGGGAGCCCAGAACTGCACACAGTACTCAAGATGAGGTCTGACCAGCGCTGTGTACAGGGGAAGGACAACCTCCCTGGACCGACTGACCACACTGTGAGATGAGGAATCTTGGTTTACAGCTGATGTGACTTTGGGAAATCGGATGTGTGCATCGATGCTGCATCCTCTCCCTATCTTACACTGGGCTCTTCTTCCACTGAGGTTAAGAAGAACCTAGAGTGTGTTCATTATGATTTTACTTGACCTTAGAAACATCAGCAGAAATACTAGAGCAATGAAGCACATCTGAGGTCAGTAACTTCTTCTACATAAATAGCTGGATCCGGAAAATTATGTCTACGAAGGACATGGATCCAAGCACCAAGAGCCTGTAGTCCAATCTGTGAGCATGCTGCCAGGCACCTAGTGGAGTTTTTTCTGGGTCAGAGTTACAGTTCTCAGGATTTTTGTAACACAAAGGCCTTTTGCAAAGAAAATTTTGTCATGAACTGAACCCTAATCAAAGAAAGTGTGTACATAGCACTGATCAAACATGCTGAGAGTCTGATCTTTTGAGCCTCCAGCATTAAGGGGTTTTCTTTTTCTCAGTAATATTTATGTTGACATCACATTTTTAAGGAGAAGAATTTAGGGACTGGAGTCATCAAAATACACTTAAATTAAAAAAGTGCAAATCCCTGTAGTGCCTTGGGTTTTGGCAACACAAAACAATTGTTTCTGCCCTTGATTTGCATAACAAAGGCACCAAATCCCTACTTTCTCTAAGTCCAAGGGGAAGATTTATAATGCACTTGAGGAATAGCAGATTCATTCAGTCAGCTGAAGAGGCATAGGGAAGAAGGCATTTATATTGCTAAGCTTTCTATTGTGTAAGAGGGTAGACAGTGTAGTAGTAAGCACGTATTTTCATTATGTCAAAAATAAAAAGAGGATGCAAGTAAAAAGCATAAGGTTTACAAAATCAAAATTAAGTCCTATAAACATTAAAGTGTGCTTGTGGTTAGCAAGCACAAGTAACAGCTCACTGCTAAGGACAACTAAAGCTTTCCCTGAAGGGCATCAATGAATCTGCATCAAAACACTTGTCTATAGCATTAGAAACCCAGTATCATGTGCAGGACTGAAAAATCTTTAGCAATGACATGTTGTCCTGGTTTAGGTTTTTTGCAGCTCTGACAGCGAGGGGGTTAACAGCTCAGCTCTGGCCTGGGCCTCAGTCACTGCCAGTGTTTCAAGGTTGCAGAAATAGGAATGCCTCTGTGAATAAACATATTTGGGAGAGAAGAAAAAAATCTTAGTAGTAAGATGTAGTGTGCCAGAACAGAACACGTGTGGAGAGGCTGAAAGGTATGAAGGCCCCCCAGGTCTACTAGCGAGGGGGTAGGAATGTTCTTCCAGGCATCCCACTGCTGCTCGTGGAATGGACAGACCATGGTGTAAGCCTATAGAATAGAGAGAGAGGAACCAGTGATGCAGGATCCACTGAGGCCACGACTGAACATGGAGGATTATGCTGTGAAGCTGCAGATGTTTGGGAGCCCAGAAATACAAGCCTGGAGCTGAGACCTCGGCAGAGATCCTTTGGACAGACGTTTGTGACAGAATTGCATTGTGGTAGGATCTGAACTATCTGGGATTTGGGATGGGCTCATATATGAACTAGCAGAGTAGCACTTAAAACACTGCATTCTGTTCTATGGGTCTCGGACAACAGAGGATGGAAGAACTGTCGTCCCTGGGTCAAGATTTCACTTGGGAAAGGGTCCAGAAAGACTTTTCCTCTCATGAGAGAGAGAGAGAGAATGTTATGGAAGGGCAGAGAGATGGTTCCTACCCTGGATCTGGTCAGAAATACCAACAAGCCTGGCTTATCCCCTACCCTGTTCCCCCTTTGTCTCCTGGTGAAAAAAGGGATTATGGAATCTGCTGTAAGAGAAGGAGGGGTTGGGGGGAAAGGTTGCCTTTTAAATGATGCTTCTCACATAAGTTCTGATCTTGTTAGTTAATAAATAAATCCTTTATATTCTTCACTGGTAGTTTGCCTTGCTTTTGCCTGTGACCAGTTTTATTTTCCAGTTTTCCTGCTCCAGGAGATGTTGTGGGTGAATCTCTGGCATCCAGCCAGGGTCAAACCACGACACATGTTGGCTATGAAGTTGACAAGTCTCATTTTACTTACTGCATTTGACTGCTGCAGAGGCAAACAGAGCCACATTTAAAAAAAAAAATCCAGCATCAAAAATGAAAAATAAATGAGATGTATAACCTGCTTTCAGTTTTATTGATTTGCCTTTCCATGGCTGTAAATTCCCTGCCTTTTGTGTCTCAGGGCACCATGAAGTGTCTACCAAACTTGAGTTAAACTGTTCCTGGACTAACTTTGTCACTTGATACAGAAGACATTTTGACTGAGTTAAATGTATTTTCAGTAATACTAGTGTGGGGCAGGTGGGGGGATGGATTTTTCTCTATATCACAGAATCACAGAATATTNATGCTTGCAATAATTTTTTTTCCCCTGTAAATTTTTATTCCTTGATTTGTTTCTTTTTATGATATCCGAAAAGGAGATGCTGCTACCCTTAGCTGTTTTAACACTTGCACTGTTCTTAGAGACACCACTGAGCTGCAGTACTTAGTGTTTATTCCCATATACTGGAGGCTATACATTGTCTTGTTAACATTTGGTTACCTAGGAGTCCTTAACTGCACAGTAAATAACCTGTTGCTGAAGAAGCACTTCCATGTGCAAGATGATGTTATTCTCTCATTTTTTTATCTGTATGATCCCTGGGTTAGACAAAGATGTTTCTTAGTTTTGGTAAAGACTCTGGGGCAGGTTAAGATGGTTTACCAACACATTAAGCTTTATGAGTTAGGTGAATTACATACTATATAATTGCATAGGTAGGATAAAATCTTTTTGACACTTTTGGCAAAAAGCAAGCACAACTGTATCCTGATTACTTTTTCTCAAATATACACTAATGGTCCCCATTTATGTATTTATTACCATCTACCCCAAAGCTGAAAAAAACTCCAGGAACTGCCCTGCATTGTCGTGCTGTCATGTAAGTCTTGAAAGCTTGAAGCAAATCATTAGGTTTAACAAATCTCAAGGAAGCTCTGTCTATGGATCACCACTGCTGAGCTGGACAACAGGGTTGACAATTTGCACACCTGCTTATGCCTACTTAGGGCTCCTATTATTTTCTTTTCTAAATTTTCTACATGTATTTCAAATAGACAAGAAAAAAAGTAGTAATGGAGATAAGCTGAAAAATCATCTTTTACAAATCTCCTCTTAACTTTGGATGTGATACAATGTTAATTTTTCATTCTCAGTAGAGACACTGTCACACAGGTGGAATTTGTGTTCAGCTTAAAAAAATGAATTTGAGTCATTCTGGGCAGTAAATATTTTATGACAAACAACACATGCAGAAAAACTCCATATCACAGACTCAGACAAGCAGATTTTGAATTTTCCATGTTAAAATTAAAAGCAATGTTTCCTGTTCTATTTTTCATTCTGACACAGTAAAATTAATGACCTGAAAGTCAACTTGGTTGGGTTTTCCCCTCTTCAGCTCTAATCTGTTCTGTGCTCCTGATATAACCATAAATGGGACCCAGACCTGAGGCTCAAAAGAGTGAGGAGATCAAAGAGGAGGGATCAAGTATCACTCCTGCAGCTGCTGGAGTACTGAGCTGACAAAAGTTGCTTTCAAGACGTTTCTTGACCCAGATTCATCCCCAGCTCTGTCAGCTTCTGACAGCCTAGATTTGCAGGAGGACTCTGATTGTGATGGCAAAAAGAGACTCTCAGAGGCTTATTGAAACAGTGGAACCCTCAAGAAGCCTTTATAAAACATCAGGAAAATATGAAATATTTACATTTTCAAGATAAATCACAATTTGTTGCCTCCTACCATGAGTCAGATCTCACATAAGAAATGTATGCCTATGTAGAGGCAAAGTCAGGCAGGAGCTGCAGTACATCCTTCTGCAAAAGGTGGAGCAAAGTGCTATGTACCTCGCTATTATCCGGCCAGAGAGTCATTCTATGTGTGCGCCACTGAAAGATCCATTAAAGCCCATCTAACACAGGAGTTTGTACTTACTTAATAAAGAAAAAATTGTCTAAAAGCCTTCTATTTTACATGGGTCTGTACCTGAAGTATAGCAGAGTAACAAATATTTAGCAATAATGTCCAGTCTTAATTGCTTCTCTTCAATTATTTCAAAATCACAGAATGTTAGCCTGGAGATAGTTTTTCCTTAATATATATCATGCTAACATCCCACAGTGCTGTTTCTTCAGCTAGGGCAATGACCAAGTCAATATCAGAAATGAAATAATTTTCTGTATTCAAGAGTGGATGACAGTAAATACAATGCCAACTGAACTTCAATCTTCTTCGTTTCATTTTGTTGCTTTTGCCTACTAAATTAGTCTAAAGACATCATGAAAAATGACATAGTTTCTTGAAATGTATTTGAATAGTTCTGACTTGTGACTCTCAGAAATAGCATTAGCACATGTTCTCTTCATAAGTTCACAGCTTATGCTAATATGAAAAATAAAATCATAAGAGCATATGAGAGTTACTGAAAAAAGGAAGAAAAAGCAGAATTTTCAACTTCCCATTGGTAGAAAATAAATAGTGAAGTAAAATAGACAAACTTGTAAAAGCCACTGCCTACATGCTTCAGATATACCACCTGCTCCAACAACTTTTGGATGTCTCCACCTCCTATAGGGTCTTACTCTCCAAAGTAACTTCTCTTCTTTCTCTGACCTATATACTCCCTGAGACACCAAATACTTTTCTGTAAAGCATTGCATCCATACTCATGTTATATAAAATGGTGTCTACACCATTAATGGTGTCTACACAAAGAGGAAAACAGTCCTCAGATGCTTAACCAATCTTATTTCAAATTTAGAAAAACTCCAGGAAAAGAATGAAGAATATAAAAAAGGATATTTTCTCTTGTGTTGAGGCACTGTGTTTTCCATCATAGAGTCATGGAATTGACTCAGTTGGAAGTGACATTAAGCATCATCTAGTTCAAACTCCCTCCCTGTGGGCAGGAATACCTTTCACTAGACCAGGTTCACATGATCAGAATTCCATCCAACTTGGCCTTGGACACTTCTAGGAATGGGGCATCCACACTTCTTTGGCAACCTGTTGCAGTTTCTCACCACCTTCACAGTAAATAATTTCTTCCTACTGTCTAATCTAAACTTACTCTTTCACTTTGAAGCCATTCCTCCCTTGTCCTGTCACTACATCCTCTTGTAAATAGTATCTCTCCTTCTTTCTGATACATTCCCTTCATGTTCTGAGAGATTGCAATTAGGTCACCCTGAAATATCTTTTCCGAGCTGAACAATTCCAATTATCTTAGCCTCTCATGTGTTGGGTTTTTTCCCCTGTAACGTGATACCTACATCCTATCTTACACACTTCAACTGAAATTACAAGATAAGAGATCTCTTATAATGCAAAGACTTCACATAAAGCTCAGCTGAACCAAAAAACCAAAACCAATTGGATTCTGGATATTTATCCTGATGTGAACTTGCTTAAAACCATTTGGTATTTTCTCATTCAAGGTAGTATCTTAGAATAGGATTTTCTAATAATCTCTGTTTGCCTTCAATTACAGAAAACAACAATGGTTATTTTCTTCTATATACTCTTTAACACATGGCTTCTGTATTGAATATATGAAAAATGTTTGTGAATCTCAAGTACTCATGAATTTATATTTTAAAGATGTATAGCAAGGAAATAAATGATGGCTCACTGTAGGGAGCCTGACTAATCCCAGCATCTCCCATTGGCCTAATGAAGATGCTTCTCAGATAGTTCTACCAGCTTGAACACAGTCATGTCAACACAAACAATTCTTTGAGGTTGTCCTGCATCACACAAGAAGTTCACATGACAATGCCTTCTGAGAAGCTCACCACACGTGACTGCAGTAGCAGAATGATGGCAGCAGGCTTAGATCCTATCAAATTTCCCATGCAGAACTGTGGTGCAATACGCCTTCCCAGCAGACTGAGGGATGTGCTAGATTAAAGTACATTATTAGATCAACTTTCTAAATTTTTCATCTAGGTAATTTTCACAGATAAACTACTTTTCTGCCACTTCCGTCCATGTTAGCCTTTTTATAATCTCTTCCAATGCTGATTACCAGTAGTTGTATTTAAAGCACAGTTAGAACAGAAAATTAGTCAAGTTAAGAGCCTGTAAATCCTTGTGTGGATATCAGCTTCAATGACCTTTGTATTATTTATTTCACTTACACATTTTATTTAGTCTTAGAAACACTATACAAGCTGATCAATGAATCAAACAGAAGACTGGTTTTAGCCAAAGGCTGTAGTGCAGTACAAAAGCACAGAGCAATTGGGTGCAATACTTTGGAGAGAAGGGATTAACAGTCTACTCAAATGACACACATGGAGATTTTACTTCACTGACCTAAGGCAGTAACATTCAGCCTAACTGCAATGTTCTCCTGCTTCTCCCATGAGCTTGCTTGGGAACATTTACAGGTAAGGTTGAAGTTGCATCACCAGCTGTACACTGTTCCACCTGCACAAGTGTAGTCTGGGTTCTCTACTATCCATGACAAAACTTACCAAAGTAACAGAGATTCAAGCTGTAAATGCAGCCTGGCAGCAATCTATTCTATTAATAGTATTGGCCCTCGTTACGTCTGTCATGGTTTAGGGGTTTTTTCCTTCTGGCAGTGAGGGGGTTAATAGTTTCTGCCTGGGCCCCATCGCTGCCAAGGTCATGAGCAGAAGGAGATAGAGACGTCACTTTGAATAAAGATATTTGTGAGACAAGAAAAAAAATCTAAGTAGTAAGATATAGTGTGCCAGAACAGAACTCATGTGGAGAGGCCGAAAGGTATGAAGGCCTACTAGAGAGGGGGTAGGAATGTTCTTCCAGGCATCCCGCTGCTGTTCATGGAATAGACCATGGTGTAAGCCTATGGAATAGAGAGAGAGGAACCAGTGATGCAGAATCCATCTGAGCCACGACTGAAGACTGAGAATTATGCTGCAAAAGCTGTGGATGTTTGGGGAGCCCAGAAACACTTGGCCGTCGAAGCTGAGAGCTCGGCAGAGATCCTTTGGACAGACGTTTGTGACAGAATTGCATTGTGGTAGGATCTGAACCATGTACGTTGGGATGGGCTCATATATGAAGCAGCAGAGTAGCACTTAAAACACTGCATTCTGTTCTATGGGTCTCAGACAACAGAGGATGGACGAACTGTCATCCCTGGGTCGAGTCTCACTTGGGAAAGGGTCCAGAAAGACTTTTCCTCTCATGAGAGAGAGAGAGAGAACTTTATGGAAGGGCAGAGAGATGGTTCCTATCCTGGATCTGGTCAGAAATACAGCAAGCCTGACTTATCCCCTACCCTGTTCCCCCTTTGTCTCCTGGTGAAAAAGGGAGTATCACATCTGTTGTAAGAGAAGGAGGGGTGGGGGGGTGCACCACAGCCAGGGGAAGTGGCAGAAGTAGAGGCTCAGCAAGTTGACAAATCTTAATTGCTCAAGCTAGTAAAGTTGATGCCATACCCAACATAGACAAAAGAGATCATCACCTGTGATCAATGGACTCCTGTCCTTTGGTCAGCACTTATTCTGCCTAGTGTCTTGAACTGACTCCAAAATGTTCCAAGAATAAATCCTTGACATGGAGTTCCATGTTTCATTGGAGTTGACATCAGATTTCCTAGAAATGCTGATACTTAGTTGTACTGTATATGCAACCTAGGACTAGTATCACAGTATCACAGTATAGATAAGGCTGGAAAGGACCTTGAAGATCATCTAGTCCAACCTATAATCC
>WEKX01015470.1:218084-228149 GCA_013390025.1 Pitta sordida
CCAGACCCAGCACTGACCCTTGGGGGACACCACTAATAAGCGGTCACCAACTAGATGAGACACCATTAACCACCACTCTCTGGGCCCAGCCATCCAACCAGTTCCTGACCCAGCAGAGAATATTCCTATCGATTCCTTTGCTGCTATCTTCTCCAGGGGTATATCATGGGAGACTGTGTCGAATATAGTGAAAGCCATGCAGGCAGATGACCTTTCTACCAATAATTGTCTTCAAATAAAATTAAATGCTCAATCAGCTATAAATTGGCTTAAATTTTTAAAAGTCACTCTCAAGCTTGGCTGACATTTTTAGCTGGAGACTAAACACTTTCAACCATTGGTTAAGTAAAATATAACAGTTACAATGCTGTCTCTCCAGTGAGATGAGACCAACTGATTCTGTCATTCCAGTGAGATGGGACCAATTCTGCAGATAACAGAGGACTTAATAACCTCTAGTTGATTCTGTCTTGTCTCTCAGGTGACAACATCAGCCAGGGCACCAGCAGTGATATCTTCACCTGACTTCTAGTACCTCAAAAGAATTGAACAATGAGCACTAGTGACCTGGGCTGCATTTGAACTAGAATTCTGTTGTACAAAGAGTCTCCACAGCTGCTAGCAGTAACTTGCCCTACTTACAGCTAAAAAACAATCTTTCCTTTACATAAACTTGAAAGGTTATTTGAAGTGTACATTGTCCTCATTTTTCTTCATATGTTGACTACAAAAACAGATGATTGAAAACTTTTGTAGATATAGAAACACAAGTTCAAAACACACTATCGGAGCAGAAGTATGGAATTACCTTAACCTACTGCAGCAGTGTCCTCCCACTAATACATACCCTGTCCTTTGTAAAGAAAAAGAAGGAAAATAAACATGCATGGGCATATTATGGACAGATACAATAACTTAGAACTCCTCTTGTCAAGCAGATTTATATGAAAAATTGTTTTGTCTTCACAGCTGCCTTCAAATCAGATGTGTGAGAGGATTTCAAGTCAGAAAGATGCTGACCAGCCTGAGTGTCCTGATAAAAAGTTTTGCCACTTCTTCATTCACTTTCCTGTAGTTCACAGGAAGTGATTGAGAAGAAAATTATAAAGAAGGTCAAAGGAATAATTGAAAAAAACTGTAATTTTGGAAGTTATTACAAAGTCATATTCAACAGGTATAACCTAAGCCTTATCCACAAAACACAGCATTCCAGGACAAGAAGATGCAAAAGATGTTTTTGCAATTTGATCTCATAGTTGCTTGCCATGTTGCTGAAACAAGAGAGAATAGTTAATAAAATAGGTGCTCTTATATACAAATTGTTCTGGGCCTGACTAAATAATAGGTGAGCATGTTAATTTTGAACAGTGATAATTATGTCCTTTCAATAATACATAGCTCTCTGTTGTTTCTAAAAGTTTTGAATGATGGATTACTGGTATGATCTCCAATTCAGAAAAAAATGTATAATCTCTTTGCTGTGCTGCAAAGTGCCCCTATTGTTGAACACCCAGTGGCATCAACTGAGACAGTGCAAACTGTGCTGCCAGCCATTCTTGAGGCTCAAGGTACTCCAGTGATACAACCACTTGACTAGCAACAGTTGGATTTAATGTCAAAAATATTTCTTTATTATCACTCCAGTGTGTTGAAACAGCCACATAACGTATTTCACCCTCCAAAGCAAGAATTCCCAGAAAAAAATCAACTAAATACTTAGAATCTAAAAAAAAAAAAATTAAGAGAAAGTTTTCTCTGGCACAATTCAGAGCTACTCTCTGAACATAAAAGTGCAATATTAGATAAGGATCTGGCCCATCAAATTTAAATTCTTTAATATATACTCTCTTTAAAATAAATAATTGAACTGTCAGATTCATCTAAGTGCTTCATTACTGTTCGTTTCCTGTCAGTACCACAAAAATAGTTTGAAGAGTTTTTCATAAGGGGACTGGTCACAAGGGAAAAGGTAAGCTGTTATGTGTAAAAGGGAGAACATGTGAAATAGTAGGCAACATAGAGACGAGTGCAGGGGAAGTAGATCAGTGAGCCACTCAGTACTGAGGTACAGGATCAAACAGCAGACAAGTAAACTATATCTAGGGAAAGAAGGCCTGGAAGGTGTTAAGAATGTACTATTTAAGTAGTTTAAGTTAAATGGGACATTATGTAGCAACGAAAGAAAAATTTCCTGTTCCCTGTGTCCTCTGAGTGTAAAAATGGTCCCTAAAAAGCCAATTCCTGACAGTGGAAGGAGGCTACACTAATGCATACCTTCCAACCCAGCATTATTACATCTCCTCTGTGTCACTAGTAGAAGAAAGCCTTAGAGGCAGTATTTTTTCACTGAAAGAAGCACTGAAAACTACCCACTTGGCAAATAATGAATATGTCCCTATTTTCCCGCCTTTCCTATGCTACAGGCTGTGAGACTGTCTGATCATCTGAATTTCAGAGCAGTTCTGCATGGAAAAAGAAGACAGCCTAAAACTGTAACACCTACCTGCCTGCGCTAGTAGTTACAGTAATCCCTTATAATACCCCCACCATGCTGAAAGGGAGACCAGTAGTGGCATCCTCCTCTGTTAAGAGGAGAACAGTCAGCACCACAAGTCAGCTGGAGGTGTCAGGGTGAGAGGACTTCAGAGTTCAATGCTCAGTTCCTGCTGAAGCTTCATCTGACCTACAATGCTGCTATATGTTCAGAGGATACCTGGGGAGAGAGAAAATACGTGAATGACAAACAGAACAGGAAGCAATCACACTAACCAACTCTTGTCCTTTGTCTTCTAGTAGAAGAGCGTATCTGTCCTTTATTCTACAAGGGCAGTCTGTTCATGTATTTTTAATAATGAAAAAATAGCTTTAAAACTATTTTGCAGACCTTATAGCCTCATCACTACTGCACAGAGAAGTGTAGTCCCTCCTGACACTAAGCAGCATTGCAACAGCTTTGCCTTACACAAAACACTGAGGAAGTGCCATCCATCAGGTTCACTCAATTAAAATCAGTATATCATGTGAGTAACTATAGACATTCAAACCACCAGTCAGCTGCAAAATTTGGCCATCTTCTGTGGACATCTACTAAGTTTATGTATATATGCAAATCAGGCTATCACAATAATAGATGTCAAAATAAACAGTGGAAATACAATTGATCATACAACTAGTACAGCAAATCTTTGTTTCTCTCCCCATAAGTGCTGACTCCAACAGTAACTATTAATTATGAATTATGACTGTATCTTGATTTGGTAACAGCACTTCTGCATTACCATAACTGCATTATGAGAGCTTAAAAAATTGAGTAATAACTCAATTAGGTATGTTTATGAGACTAATATAATTGATTTTCTGACTAACAAGGATACTAGTGGGAATTTTCTTGATCCAGCATCTAAGGACACAAAGTCATGTTTGAGAGAAGCACCATAAAGATGTTTAATGTAAAAGTCCATAGTCTGGCCAGCTTCAGAAATCCAAGCTGAAATCCAGTTATATCAAGATACTAACAACTGTTTCAGTCCCACAAAATAATACATGGTTATTACATACTGTTGTTGCACAATTTTTTCATACATAACTTGTTTCTTTCCTACATTGCAAAGAATCAAACTGTAATAAGGGACTACCATATTACCTGAATGAATAAAGCCCTGTTTTACTAAGACTGGATTTCTGAAAATTGTGACTATAAATCAGAGTCTAATGCTATTCTGATTCTCAAAAACTGTCAGCATGTGCCTGCATAGCCAAGGACCTCCAAGGGGTTCCATGGTGCAACTGATACGCCAAATGCTGAGAGTCATTCCTCCTTAGCATGTCTTCAAAGGGAGGGTTCTTGGAAAATATCTATTCAAATAGTCCGGAAACAAATTAATAGAAGGTGATGGATGGACTATCTCAAACATAAACTCTGTACTATACTTCATGTATAAGCACTTTCATTGTAGCATTTTGGACTATTTTGGTCTCTACCTTAAGTGCCCATGTAAATTGCATTTTCAGCTTTCAGCAGAACTGTGTGGAGAAACATTTGTTTGCCTCATATGGTTCCTCACCCTTTTCCAGAAATTATCTTTTTCCCACTATCACACAAGGAACTTGCTTTCTGTTAACTGCTCAGTAAAAGAGAGTGCCTCAGGGCTTTATTAAGTAAGATTTCTCAGAGACTAATTCCTGTGTGACCTAAATTAGCTTCACAAGTGGTTTCTGGAGGGCATAGAGCAGTATTCACACACATAATCGTATTTCACCTTGATGTTAATTATATTCTTTGCCATTCAAAATAAGTCACGGCCATGAGCTGAAGCATTTGTAAAGTAAATATGTCAAGAAAGCAAGATACTGTAAAATGAATTAAAAGAGTCAATTCAGCGCTTTTAAAAATTCCTTTTCTTTTTACGCTCAATGTCTAGTGTAGCCTGTGCAGAAAACAACTATTGGCCTCTAAAAGGAAGCGAGCAAATTTTCACCCCTTTAGGTTGCTTTTTAAAAAAATTGAAATATAATCACACACAGAATCACACAGAATATTATGAGTTGGAAGGGACCCACAAGGATCATCTAGTCCAACTCACCATCTAGCACCCGTGAGGAGACCGAGAGCACATCGCAGAGCATAACACCAACCTAGATCCCTCACAGTCTAGCAGGCCACTCCGAGCCGGAAGGGGCCCAACGTCATCCAGCCCTACACCTCCCTGCTAGACCATGTCACTAAGCTCCTCATCCAGTCTTCTCTTAAACACCTCCAGGGATGGTGACTCCACCACCTCCCTGGGCAGCCCATTCCAATACGCGATTACTCTCTCTGTGAAAAACCGCTTCCTAATGTTAAGATTGAACCTCCCCTGGCGTAGCTTGAGGCCGTGCCCTCTCGTTCTGGTGTCGTCAGCCTGGAAGAAGAGATCCACACCCATCTGGCTGCATCCTCCCNGAAATTAAAGGGCCTACCTGGTTAACAACAATTTAAAGAGCTATAAGTGCCTCAGGGTCTCATAAAGTACATTTTCCCTAGAAAAAAATTTTACATAATCTAACATTTTTGCATTTCATTTTCTAATTTTTTTTTCTTCCCTTTTCTAAATCAAGAATGTTTATACAGGAGCTTTATTTCTAAATTGTGCTGTACTCCATTAAAGTCCATAAGACTTATTTTTGAAAATGAGTATTTCTGCTGGGGTTTGTTATATGTTGCCTAAGTGTGGACAATAAGAACCCAAGAAAAATCACCATGATCCAGAAGGCAAAGTCTCTGATCCAAAGAGATGGCATCCAGAATTTACTGATTACCAATCAGTTTGGAAAAGCATGTTTCACAGTTAGCCAGCTATAAAGAACTGGCTTAACTGGGTTTTACAAGAATATTTGGGGGGCATTTAAGAAAAATCATAAAATATGGTTTTCAAAAGAAAAATATGGAGGTGTTTTTGTTTTAAATTCATATCTACCATTGTGTTATCAGTCCTTTGAAGTCTTAGTACAGATAGTTCAGTATTCTTCCCTTATATTTGGCACCGGTCAGATCACATCTTGAGTGCTGTGTCCAGTTCTGGGCTCCCCAATTTAAGAAAGATGTTGAACTGCTTGAGAGGGTCCAGAGAAGGGTGACAAGGATGGTGAAAAGACTGGAGAACAAACACTATGGGGAGNCTCAGCTATGACCTCACTGCTGTTTACAACTACCTGAGGGGATGTTGTAGTCAGGTAAGTGTAAATCACAGAAGCACAGAATATTCTGAGTTGGAAGGGACCCACAAGGATCATCGAGTCCAACTCCCAAGCTAATGTCTCTTCTCTCAGGCTACCAGCACCAGAACACGAGGACATGACCTTAAGCTACACCAGGGAAGGTTTAGACTGGATGCTAGGAAGAGCTTTTTCACAGAGAGAGTGATCCCTTGGTGGAATGGTCTGCCCAAGGAAGTGGTGGAGTCACCATCCCTGGAGGTGTTTAAGAAAAGACTGGATGATGAAATCATTGGCATGGTTTAGATAATGGGTGCGATGGGACAGGAAATTGGGTTATATAATAAAAAAAAAAAAAAACAACCAAAAAAAACCTATGATGACACAACTCTGAGATTGGCTCAGCTAGACAGAATATGGTGTCCACAGCTCTGGGGTTGGGGGTTCGATCCCTGTATGGGCATTCACCTGGGAGTTGAACTTGATGATCCTTGTGGGTCACTTCCAACTCAGAGTATTCTGTGTGATTCAGGTTTTTTTCCTGTCATATCAGGCTTTGAAACCAGCCTTCTCACTTCATAACAGATAGCCCACTTCTCTCTCTCTGGATTCCCTCTGTACTCAGCAATGATGAGACCACATCTCAAATCCACTCTTCAGTTTTGGACCACTCAGAACAAGGACATTGAGTTTCTGAAGCATGTCCACAAAAGGGCAGCAAAGCTGATGAAAGGTCTGGAGCATGAGTCATATGAGGAGCAGCTGAGGGAGCTGAGATTGTTTAGCCTGGAGAAAAGTAGGCTCGGGGAACATCTCATCACTCTCTAAAACTACCTGAAAGTAGTGTAGTAGTAGTAGCAGTGCAGGGGTGAGTCACTTCTCCTAAGTAACAAGTGTTAGGACAGGAGAAAATAGCCTCAAGTTGTGCCAATGAGACATTTACTGTTTCTGCAGCCCATGGCTGTGCCTGCCCCGTGGAGAGCACATGTGCCAAGGGCTATGTGGATAAACAGCAAGTTTGCAGATGATACTAAGCTGGGGGCAAATGTTGAACTGCCGGAGGGTAGGAAGGCCCTCCAGAGGGACCTTGACAGACTGGAGAGATGGGCATGCTCTAACAGTATGAGATTTAACATAACTAAGTGCCGGGTTCTTCACTTCGGCCATAACAACCCCATGCACCGCTACCGGCTGGGGGAGGAATGGCTCGAGACTAGTGAAGTGGAGANTAGTAGCAGTGCAGGGGTGAGTCACTTCTCCTAAGTAACAAGTGTTAGGACAGGAGAAAATAGCCTCAAGTTGTGCCAATGAGACATTTACTGTTTCTGCAGCCCATGGCTGTGCCTGCCCCGTGGAGAGCACATGTGCCAAGGGCTATGTGGATAAACTCTGCGTCTGCCACTGGTCCTCCAGGCACCCTTTTCAGGTCCCTCTGATTATAGGATCCTGAAGGGCTGAGCAGAGCCCACACAGAGAACACTCAGCACCTTGTGCCCTCTCCTATAGCACTGTTGAGGCTTCCAGGGTAAAGGCAAAACACACATAGTGTTGCCAATACAGTGGTTGTACCCCTCCCACTCCAGACTCTAACCCTGCCTGTTTCTCCACCCTCCCTTCACTTCTGGCAGGCTTCTCACTTTGCCTCTAGTAAAGGGCTTGTGTTCTTGAGGGCTGGAAAGCAAGGAAACTGCGGGGAGAGCATCTGGGAGAAGATTCTACCAGTTGCCCCCATGTCAACCAGGACCAGTGCCAGCTGGTTCCAAGAAGAACTTGTCACTGGCCGTGGCTGAGCCCGTTAACAAAGGTGGTAGCGCCCCAGCGATAATATCTTTGGGGACACATGGAAAAAACAGTCCTACCCAGCCCCGGGCAGGAGAGAAAGAGGAGAGGAGATACTCCAAGCACAGCAGCAGAGGTTCCTCTGCAGACGCTGGGCAAGACCATTTTTTGCAGGCTCTCACTCTGCAGCCCATTTTGTGCCATGGCTGAGCTGATGTGCCCCTGCAGCCCTTGGACATCCACGGTGGAATCGGGCTGCGCTTTAATCCCAGCCAGAAACAAAGTGCTACCAAGTTGCTCACTTCCCCCACTAGCTTGCAGGGGGAGAGAATCAGAGGAGCAAAGCTGATACAATGCGGAGCTTGAGATAAAAGTCAGATTCATTGGGAAAGCAAAAGACATGCAATCAAAACTGGCAACACCATCACTGCTACCAGCACCAATGTCACAACAGATTCATCTGTCTTCATGCTGCCTCCTCCCATCACACTCACAGCATCTCGGCCATTTCCCCATGTCAGGCCAGTGTCCAGCAGACTCACTAGCACGTGGTTGGTAGCAAAGCAAGGCCCCTGCAGCCAGGGGCCAGCCACCCACTTCACATGGGCTGGAGTTGGCCAGTAGCCTCACTGGTGAGGCTGGCTCTCTAAAGCACTCTAAAGGGCCCCACCTGTATAAAAGCAGGGCAACCACATGTGCCACTTGCCCCAGCCATGGCCGGCTACAGATGGAGGGGCAGAGCACACAGGAGCAGGAGCCAGCCAAACCTGCACGAGTCACGCCATGCTGGGTAGAGCTGCTCTCGCTGCCCGAAAATGCAGACCACGCACCATCCTGCAGCAGGCAACCCCCTCACTGGCAGGTGCGATCCCCTGAATAGGAGATGCAGACACCTTCCCAAAGAGGAGGAGCCAGATGAGCTGAATTATGAGCCAATAGACTTTGACTTCTACAGCCAGAGCCCTTGAGAACACCAGAGAAATCCCACCTGAGATCACAGGCCTGGCTATGACAATAAAGCATAGAGCATTTGCATAAAGGCTGTGCATGTCCCTGGTGCACCTGTGAGCCAGCACTGACTCACTTCGTGTCCACCCAGGTTCCTGGGTCATGCACAGCCCACAGGTGAGCCATGGCCATGTTCAACGGTTATCTGTGAGCCAATGAGTAGGAGCATTTCGGATCACAAATGTGTGTGCAACTGTTGTGCATATCCAGGAGCATGTGTGCATATCCCTTTCAAGCCACGTGCATGTCCAAGATTCTGGGGGTATTTTTGCAGTGGGCAGGGGTGTCCAAGGATGGACAAGGATGGACCCTTGGACATTCATGGTGGAATCGGGTGAGCATTTCTTATGTCCAGCAGCTGTGTGTGTCTCAATGAGTAGGAGTTTTATAGATCAGAGTAAGAGGCCAGAGACTCATGCACATCTCATCAATGAACAACCCTGGCTTTTATTTTGAGCCATAAATTTTCTCAATTTTCCTCTGTGGTGGTTTGACCCTGGCTAGATGCCAGAGATTCACCCACAGCCATTCTCTCACTTCATTCCCCCCTGTCTCCCCTCATACAAACAGGGGGAGAGAGGAAAAGAAAAAAAAAAACCAGAAGGGTTTTTGCTGATTGGCCTGGCCTTGGCCGGTGGTGGGTCCAGCCAGGAGCTGGCTAGCATTAGCCCTGCCAGCTATGAGGGAGGCTTCCAGCAACTTCTTGAAGAAAAGCCTCCCCCATAGGCCCCTGCTCCACTACCAGAAAAAAAAACAACCACAGCAAACCCAATGCAACAATGTATCTGATGACAGTAGGGGAAACCAAATCTGCCTGCTTCAAAATACGTACATTATCTGAGCCTAAAACAAATATCCTCAAGCTATTACTACTGCAACACCCATGACATTCACTAAGCAATTCTCATTTTATTTGGAGTTTTCTAACATTCAGTCTGTTTGTTAACAGAATGGCAACTTCTGTCATTTCAGCAAGAGATTTGTGGTGTACTTTATAAATTATGTTGCATTGAAAAAAGAAGCAGGCAGAAAGTTTGTAAGAATATTTGGAGAGTCTTGCTGCTACTCAAATTCCCCAAATGCAATACTCATTATGATTTCTGGACCACATGCAGAGACAAGGGAAAATACAAGATGAGTTGAAGAAAGTAAAAATTACTTTCAGAAATGCAAGTAGTTGTCTAATGGGAAATATGTCTTCCTGAAAGGGTAGTGGAAGTCCCATGGAAGTAAAAATCAAATTTGCTCAAACGGCAGCCTCAGGACTGACCTTATTTAGAAACACTGGTAATTCAGGTCCAATAAGGAGGAGGAAGTAGCTACGTCTATTTAACCTCAGAATAACGATGAGTTACTGATGTAACATGAACACTGAAGATCCAAGCATGATTCTGGGAGAGATATGCAATGAAACGATGAAAGGTGGAAATTGAAAACTACTGACAGGAAATCATTTTTCATACAATATGTAGACATATGGCAGAATTTGTTTTCATTGGAGGCTGAAGATGCCAAGAACTTAGCAAAACATTGAAGCAACTCGGTTTTTACAGGGCATAATACTATTTTCTGAAATGCTGAGTT
>WEKX01015471.1:15544-55317 GCA_013390025.1 Pitta sordida
AGCAGGGAGGGGAATGACGCAAGCTGGGGGGAGCACGAGCAGCTCAGCAGAGAGGCCATGGGACCAACACACATTGAGGGAGGAGGAGATGATAGTGGAGGTGCCAGAGCTATCAAGCCACCTATGCAGGGAGCTCAAGCCCCGCCACACACCCAGGGAGAAGGATGGGCTGCAGGAGTCAGGAAAGGGAGCGACGCAGTGTGGGGGATCTGATTGAGCCAGTTGGTCTTGACCTGCCCACCTACTGGCAGAACTGGCACTGCCATGGGAGAGGCACATACTATGGAGATAGCTAACCCTAACGCACAAGGGGCAGCCAAAGACCACCCAGCCTGGCAGAGACTGCTGAATTCAGCTACACTGCCAAGCCAGGCGAAAATTGCCAATTGCAGCCAAGACTACTGAGCTGGGCGAACACTGCCAAGTGCAGCCAAGACTGCTGAGCCTGGCAGTTCGTGTACTGGATCTTGGGTGGGCAGCAGTAGTGGCTCCCATGGGCCTGTGCCTGGCGGAGGGTGACCCGCCACAGCCCTGCGGCAAGTGGCTGTTATAGAGCATTGATGTAATGAAACCTTTACAACAGTCATAAGGGAGGGACTCTGGGCAGTCCCCACAAGATCCATCCTGCCCTATGGGGCATGGCAGTCCTACCCCACAGTATGGACTTGTCCCTCGCAGGGCAGTGGGGACACTGTGCACATGCGCAAACAGGAAAACCCCGAGAGGAAATGAGGAGCTTTCACCGACAAAACCTGCAAGTATGTGAAAACACAAAACCAAAAGTGTGAATATGCAAGGTATGACTATTTCACACAGATAAATACAAGCACACTGGGAAAGAGTACAAATCTAGGTTCAGTAACAACAACAAAAAAAATGTATTTACTTTTGGAAGCAATCCAATAATTTTAAGCTTAGTTTCTTTGTTCATGTCTTTCTATCCAACTCATCCACAGCACAGCCCTACTAACTATGAGGGGACTCCACCAGAGGAGCAAATGTCTTGCACACTGTGATGCCCAAAGGAAGAAGAGCCGGAACTGCACCTGCTCCTGACAGAAGTAAGGCTGACACCAGCTTAGTGCATCAGCACCCCCTTAATCCAACAGAATGAAGAGGCAAGTACTTTCTAAAGCTTTATTTGTAAGAAAGAGATCATTATTCCCATTAGGTCTTCTTACCTACAAGTCTTATCTCTCATTAGCAGTAGGTGAATTTCATTCTTCAAGTGAGATGCCCAGACTTCCAAAATATTTATTTTCTTTCTCTGATTTTTACTCCCCAGCATCAAATTTGTTGGGTGAAAGTAATGGACTGAGATCTGAAACACTTAATAGGTCCTTGCTAACCCTCTACAGTATTGTGCAGCAGCTGACATAGGTTTGTGCTGGCATTGCGGAGTGGAGTGTAGTCCTGGGAATACAGAGTCTGATTTCAGAGTAACTAGACCCATCTTCAAAAAAGTAACTCTCTCCAGCTGGTAGAACTTCTACTGAAGGAAAACAATGAAGTAAGCACACTAGCAATATCTCTTGTTACCCCTCTGCAATCTTTTTCAAAACTTTCTTTTCATGTCTCTGCACTTCTGTTTCTAAATGTTCCCTTTTGATGGTTTTATCTCTTCTGTTAGTTTAGGTGCTTGCAGATTTCAATATGGGACCAAGTTACATCAAGAAACCTCGTGTAATTCTAAAATATCCTTGGAAGTCTCTCGAGAATTGGAAATCAATTTCAGGTCTATTAGAAAACTTTTCTTTTTTTTAGTATAAAAAACTTATTTTTTTAGGATAAAATCTTATTACCTTCTACTAATGAAGTAGCCCACAGTTTTTGTTCACTGATGCTATGATATATACATAATTTGACCATGTTTAGCCTGGAATGAGCCAGTCAAAGTAAAAATTTTGACTATCAAAATACAGTAGTCCCCCATCACTCATCGGCTGTTGGGTCTGGCCCTCTTCACGCGAGTTGTGGAATCCGCAAGGATAGCAAACTCATTAAGTATTCAAGTATGTCATGCCCATAGCCACGCCCCCTCCCCTAATAAGGTCTGGAGGATGGTCCTGAGAGTGGGACTTNACAGCCAATAACATGGTACAGCAGCACCTGGGCAGCCAATGAGAGACAGAGGCAGGTAGGACAGCAGCAGACTAGGACAGGCTATGGCAATGCTCTCAAAAGTTTCCGTTAGAAAATTCCCTGTTCCTGCAAGTTTTATTCCCTTGTGAAAGTTTATGTATCTACCGTGCATCCCTGGAAGAAGAACTTTGTGTGGGCAGACAGAAAACAGCTGCATGTTTCGCAGGCAGGGAGGGAGGGCAGGGGCTCGGCTTTGTCCGGCCTGGCTCCCTCCCCCTCCCATCCCCGGGTACACTCGCTCCCCCACACCAGGGCCCATTGCAGGATGTGGCACAGGCTGCGATGCGTCCTTCGAGCTGGGGAAACAACAGCTCAAACACGCGCCCTGTTGCACCCGCATGTCTCGCTCCCNGGGGGTGGCTGCTGCGTTTGGCAGTGAGGCGAGCGCGAGGCAAGTGCTGCCCCTGGGCTCTGCTGAACCCCAGCCGTGGGATCTGCCTGACTGTGGGCACAGATGAGAAGGGGGGTGGTGACTGCACTTCCCGAGCNTGTCCGGCCTGGCTCCCTCCCCCTCCCATCCCCGGGTACACTCGCTCCCCCACACCAGGGCCCATTGCAGGATGTGGCACAGGCTGCGATGCGTCCTTCGAGCTGGGGAAACAACAGCTCAAACACGCGCCCTGTTGCACCCGCATGTCTCGCTCCCCGCGCAGCACCAGGAGCTGCCTTGCACTCACATAAACTTGTACAGCTCTGATTGGGAACTGGTGGTCGGCATTGTGGGAGGTTGTTTTTATTTCTTTTAAGGTTTTTCAGTATGTGAACCTGGCNAACCCAGCAAAGCTTTTCCCGGGGCGGGAGGAAGCCGTTGGGGAATGCCTGTGTATGCGAGGAGCCATGGGAGGTTTTCCCCCACCAGCCTCAGCAGAGGAAGCAGTCCCAAAAACTGATTCAGATCGGGGCTATGGCAGTGCACAGTAACGGGCAATGGGCAGTTCTGTAGCCAGCCCTTGGGAGAGCTGCAGTGCAGCGTGGAGCTGGGAGTAGCAGGAGAGCTGGAACACTGTTTTACAGGGTTATGTGTTGTCAGCAGCAGCTGCCAGAACCAATGACATGGCACAGCAGAACCTGGGTGGCCAATGGGAGACAGAGGGAGGNTTCAGTATGTGAACCTGGCTACCTCTTGCGGGCCAGCATTGGACACAGGGGTCAGAGCAGCAGTGCCGGAGTGGCATGGAGGGAGCGTGGGGGTTGCCTCGTGGGTGCAGGAGGTGGGAATTGTGGGACCACCCTTCCCTTTGGCACCCCAGTCACAAAGGGCGCCAGAGGGGTGGGAGTGGAAGGTGCCTCCCACTCCCGCACAGACACTCACAATGCCGGCAACCTCCTGCAGCCTGGAAGAGAACAATGCCAACCATGCAGACAACCTGAGGGTCCCCGTTGCCTCCTCCCATAACCGCTCCAGCAGCTTCTCGGGCTCCAGCTCCTTTCCGCCCGTCCTGGCATGGCACGGGTGCCTGCCCACCTCACCCTGGCTCAGCCAGGCACCGGCCCACCAGCCCCCGTGGGACAGGGGAAAGGCGCCTCCTGCTCTCACATACTGACACACACATTGGCAGCCCCATCACCCCATCTTGTAGGCCGGCAGAGGACAATTCCAGCCATGCAAAAACACACATTTACACAAAATGCATCCTGGCTGCGCCACGGTGGCTCCTGGGTGGTAACAAGTTGCATATTCATGAGAAGACTGGGTTCATGGTAGGTTCTGCACATTCTGTGCACGCTCCAGGTCCCACAACTCACTGGAAAATCAACAGCGACTATTCAGATCCCGCAAATTGCGGATCGCGAATATGCAGAGGATCACTGTATATGCTCAGAGATTCAAGAAAAGGCTTGAAAAAGAAAATTGCGGAGTGCAAAAGGTTATGTTGAAACTTTTTTATGCTTTAAAGTTTACACTTCCAAACAAAGAAGATAAAAAGAAACAAGCCTTACATTCCACCTAGTACCATTTTCATAGCTTACTTTCAGAAGACCTAATCCAGATTCCCACAGTTACAGATCTAGTTACTCCTATGCTAAAAATTCTGAACAAAATCAATATACCTACACCAGTCGTGTCATTCTGATTTACACTAGCTAAAGATCTGTCTACAGACCTCCTAATGCACATTATTGATGTATGACAACATCTCTGCCTTTCACTTGTGGAAGATTTTTCTTTCTTCTCTGAAATTTCCAAGCACAATTTCCTGATACTAATAGGTTGGGAAGGTTCTGTGAAAGTTGTTCTTTGAGCAGGGGAGAGAATAGCACCAGTTTGTTTAGTTATTCTGGTGTATGATGGATAAAATGCCAGAAATAATTCCGCAGGCTGCTAATGTTTAATCCCAGAGGGAAAAGACCTGTATTTGAAATCTCACTGTAACTTTAATTTGCCCAAATGAATCCTTGTTGCAATACCTTTTGTTACTTTTGCAAACAGTAATAAAGTAATGTGACAAATTATAAACCAAGAGCAAAGGGACTAAAAAATGATTAAATATCACTCATAAGTGAATTTAGCTGGTAATTTTGTATTTGAAGGGAGAGGTTTAACCAAGCAATGCTTTCTTTAGTCCTGGTCACTAAAGGCACAGAATACCTTTAGACTGCAAATACTTTTGGGATACTGAGGCCATAAGGACGCTCAGCTCTTCATCATGGATATAAAGATGGTGGAATTTGACAATGTGAGATAGTGGCTCTGACAGCAAAGCAAGATCTTTCTATGTTTTCATAACAATATATTAAGTATCAAACAGAAAACCAATTGGTCTTCTCACTCTTAGGATCATATTAAGTGACTAGAAGGGTAGTCTTCCTCAGGAATAGAAAGACATAGGTGGCCCAAGAGACCAGAGAAGAAAAAACTATATAAATTAAAATTAAACTCTGATTTCATGTTTACTACAGACAGTAGATATCTATTGACTAAACATAACAGTTAGTGTTCCCCTAACTTCTATGGCCTCCCAAACACTAAAACCAATTATAAACCTTGACAGCTGTTTTAAGACATGCCTGTCCTTATTTATTTGTAAATAACTGAGTCCAGAGAAAGGAAGAAGAAGATCCCTGCCCTGAAATGCACTCTGGTTTTCCAAACACATGTACTTGATACAGTAATACCCCACTGCTTTGCGACCTCGCTAATTTGCGAGAAATTTTCCTCACAAATCTGTCTCAGTTATTCATGGATCTTCCCAGCTGATACATGTGCAGTGCTTCTGCTTCACCAAGGGGTGATGCCGGTGCTCTCTGTGGAGCAGGACTGTCCCAGCCCTGCGGGGAGGGTGCCCGGTGTCTCTTGCTCCTGTGGCATTTATGGTCCCGCGGCACCATGCCCCAGTCCCTGCCCCACTCCTGTGTGTCTCCATGCACAGTCCCTACAGTGGAAGGCTCATGCCACGGTATGCCCTGGGCGGCTGCTGAGACCCAGCACAGCACCGCCACAAGCCACACTGTCCCCTGTTACTCTAAGCCCAACCAGGGGACTGACTTCCACCAGACATGTTATTGTTTTCATGGCTACAGACAGGGAAGGCAATGCAGTCTGTGCTCGGGGACTGTGCACTCAGCACACCTGGTGATGATGTACTCCCAAGGAAAGTGCCCACAAAAGTGGGGCTGGGCTGGCCGCGGCGGCAGTGGGGCAATTGCTGTATGCTGGGACAGGGTAGTGGTGGGACATCCCCATGCTGCTGCCACAGCTGCCGTGTCAGAAGGAGGCTTCTGTCTCCCCATGCCCTCCCCCTGCTGCAGCAGGGGAGAGTGGTGTTCTGCTGGGTCCATATGGCCAACGCTGCCTCTCCTGGGACCAACAGATATTAAAGGGAAAGAAACTCTGACACTGGCACCATCTCCGACAATAAGGGGCACCAGATGTCACAATGTTGCCAATTTAAGGTTTCCCAGACTCCATGAGCACCGACCAAAGCCCGGGGACACTCCTTCCCCACTGCTGCGGCAGAGCTTCTCCACCCCAGAGGCTGTGCAAGCATGAGTTGTGGCAGCAGCCTGGCTGCTGTGGAAGCGGCAGCATGGACGAAGAGAAGCCCCAGGATTCTCCAGGAAGTCTCCGCCAGTCAGAAATGCTTCCCTTTGCTCCCCTGTGCCTGAGAGCCCATGGGGAGGAGCAGAAAACACTCCCATGAGATTTAACAAGTTCAGGTGCCAGGTTCTACACTGACCACAACAGCCTCCTGCATCGTTACAGGCTGGGACACCATGGCTGGAGAGCAGCCAGGCAGAAAGGGACCTGGGGGTACTGGCTGGCAGCAGGATGGACATGAGCCAGCAGTGTGCCCAGGTGGCTGTCATGGTTCAGACACTAAGGGGTTGCTATTGAGGAAAAATGGATGAGAACCCACTAGAGAAACACCAAAGTTATTGAAATAAATATGTATATTGCATGTGTATATATTTATATATATGCACATATATTGGAATGTATGATTGTATAAGATATATACTAGATATAAATGAAAATATATGTGTATAAGTCAAACTGACACCAGCAAACAACAGGAAAACACTCCATTCCCCAGCCACCCACACAAAATAGAATATCCCTGAGTAACTAAATGCTGGGTCAGCAGGACACATGCTGCTCCCCCCTCCCAGGCAACAGCCAGAGATTGGCTGCTGTCCCTTCTCAGGGACGAGGGGTTCTCAGGGAGAAGGAAGGAAAAACTGGCAGACAAATCCATGAACAAAGAAGTTGGCAGAACCTGGATCCCTCCTTTCTCCAGGAGAAGCCAGGCAGAGACAACAGGGAGACACAGGAAAACTGCAGCAGACAGGCAGGGAAGGCAGGGGCCCAAGACAAGGCAGCAGCTCCAGCTGTAGCAGTTCCTGCAGCACCAGCAGCTCCCACAGCACTACCAAAGCAATAAGCCCAGGGCTGAACCTGGTCTGAAGTATTTAAAAGGGTCCCTCTCCCGGGATTCCCTGTGGGAAAATGCAGGAACCAAGTCGTGTTGGGAAATAAGGTCCAGCTCAGTTGGCCAGCTCATTTTTCCTCTCTGGCAGAGGGCAATGAGTTCACCTACAACTCTCAGCATCCCAAAAGCCATCCCCAGTTCCTCTGAGGCAGCCCTGGGACATAAAAGTTCCTTGGGGTAGTCAAAACTGGCAACCGCCAGATTCCAACCTCAGGTCTTCAAGGGTGGTAAGAACAAAAACCCTTTTTCTGGGACAGTCTCCTCACTCCCAGGGCTAAGCTTTGCCTTAGGCTTAGCTGAGAAGGCTCCCAAACCTCTGCCCAAGCCCTCCCCATTCCCCCGAGTCTCCCCTCCCTGAACCTGGAGGGGGTGGGGGAAGGAAGAAAGAAGGAAAGGAAAAGAAAACACATAAAGTATTTCCTCTGTGAACATTTAAAGAGAAACCTCTTCACCACACCACGACAGTAGCCCAGAAGGTCAGTGGCATTCTGACCTGTATCAGGGATAGTGTGGCCAGCAGGACTATGGAAGTCATTCTTCCCCTGTACTCAGCTCTGGTGAGGCCCCACTTTGACTACTGTGTCCAGTTCCCGGCCCCTTAATTTAGGAAAGATGTTGAGGTACTGGAGCGTGTCCAGAGAAGGGCAACAAGACTGGTGAGGGGACTGGAACACAAGCCCAATGAGGAGCAGCTGAGGGAGATGGGGTT
This sequence comes from Pitta sordida, assembly GCA_013390025.1. Taxonomy (NCBI): domain Eukaryota; kingdom Metazoa; phylum Chordata; class Aves; order Passeriformes; family Pittidae; genus Pitta; species Pitta sordida. The sequence goes on from WEKX01015471.1 coordinate 23,327, forward strand.
GTTTAGTCTGGAGAAGAGGAGTCTTGGGGAGACCTTATCACCCTCTACAACTACATGAAAGGAGGNTGCCTTAGGCTTAGCTGAGAAGGCTCCCAAACCTCTGCCCAAGCCCTCCCCATTCCCCCGAGTCTCCCCTCCCTGAACCTGGAGGGGGTGGGGGAAGGAAGAAAGAAGGAAAGGAAAAGAAAACACATAAAGTATTTCCTCTGTGAACATTTAAAGAGAAACCTCTTCACCACACCACGACAGTAGCCCAGAAGGTCAGTGGCATTCTGACCTGTATCAGGGATAGTGTGGCCAGCAGGACTATGGAAGTCATTCTTCCCCTGTACTCAGCTCTGGTGAGGCCCCACTTTGACTACTGTGTCCAGTTCCCGGCCCCTTAATTTAGGAAAGATGTTGAGGTACTGGAGCGTGTCCAGAGAAGGGCAACAAGACTGGTGAGGGGACTGGAACACAAGCCCAATGAGGAGCAGCTGAGGGAGATGGGGTTGTTTAGTCTGGAGAAGAGGAGTCTTGGGGAGACCTTATCACCCTCTACAACTACATGAAAGGAGGTTGTAGCCAGGTGGGGGTCAGTCTCTTCTCCCAGGCAACCAGTGACTGAAGGAGATGACAGTCTCAAGATGTGCTAGGGGAAGTTTAGGCTAGATATTAGGAAAAACTTCTTCAGAGTGATTGGCCACTGGAATGGGCTGCCCAGGGAAGTGATGGAGTCACTGTTCCTGGAAGTGTTTAAAAAAAGAGTGGATGTGACACTTAGTGCCATGGTTTTATTCATGAGGTGGTTAGGTCATAGGTTGGACTTGATCTCAAAGGTCTTTTCCAGCCTAGTCAATTCTGTGATTCTATCTGCTGTTTTGAACCCATTTTGAGGTGCAGGATAGGAAATACCGGCTGCTCATTCAGCATTCTGGATTGCACGCAGGAGCCATCTTAATAATATCAGCCATAGTCACACTTTGGTCCAGGATCACCAGACACTAGGATCACCTTGGTGTCTTCAGGGAGAAAACTGGAGCCTGCCTCTCTTACTCAGTGGATGAGCTGATCTGTCCTCTTCACCAGCAGTAAAAGCGGTGTAGACCATTAAACATTTCAAAAGTTAATGTAAGGTAAGATCCAGCTATTGTGCCATTTTCAAGGTGGTAGGTCCAATCAAAGCCTCAAAATCAGATTTGAGACTCTAGCAAGGAAGTACAGACCGTATTTTCCATTTTTATGCTACTGTTGTGATGTAGTTTGGGACCCACCAACATAGCTTTTGATTTGTGCATTTTCTGCTCATACTAGAACCTCCTATTTAGATTTGCTTGACAGTGTTGCACTTTAGCAGGGTATGGGACATACTTGGTCCTTTTTTTGATGTGTTGAGTTTGGTTGTCACTCTTTGCAGTACTCACTCCAACTCTTATTGCTAAACATTATGCATAAGCTTCTTGGAGCAATGGATTCTCAGTGTTACCAGTCCTGTTACCTTCATCTTTGCTATTGAGGTCATCCATCATTACAACAATTTCATTGAGAACCTATAGCAAACATGACATAAACTTTTCAAACCATATCAAAACTCTGCCATATGAAACATGTCTTGGATGACACAAAGTACTTTCTGAAACAGCTTCTACGTAAGTCTATATATACCAAGAGAATTAGATTCAGTGGAATAGTTATTCAGCTTTGTTGAGTTTTGCTGATTTCAAATTCCTTTTTCTGATTTTAGCTATGCATTTAGTTGGACTTAATGAATGTTTAAGAGTTAACTAGTCTGTGTCCTCACTTAAAAGGGAAAACCAGTTTGATGTCCAGTTGGAGGATGTCCAGTTGTGTTGTGACACCTGAGGATTAGGTTTACTTTGTCTGCTATTGATAGCACAAGTGGACAAGGCTGCTCCTGTTTTTCAGTACTAAGGCATGTTGGTCTTGAGATCTGTGTAAGAAAATCTCTGAATCGTATTTTTTTTGCTCTGTTTAGAAAGCAAAATAGAATTTTTCTGTTCAGTGAGGAAGGAGAAATTGATTGACAAATTCGGTGTTTACACACTAAACATCTTAATTGCCTCTCTCTTTTTTCTTAAATTACCTTTTTTAGCAACGTGGAGCTCCTTTCATAGCAATGACTGTTGATAAGGCAAGTTATTAGAAAATAAGTGAATAAATGTTAGACAATATGTTCGACCATTTGTTCTCAGCTTGCAGTGGGGTGTAAATTCCCATAGCTCCTAAGTTTCCAAAGCCCCTTCTTAGTGCTCAATAACCAGTACACTTATCCCTACCTCACAAAGGCACATCACTGAAGGCTTTAACTACATGCAGGCACAGTTTTAAATGCCTTGTGGAAGCACACTACACTGAGACTCTCAACAAACAAACTTTGGAAAAGCCGTTCCTGGGCTGATAGCAGCCAGTGATTCTCAAAAATCTCTCTTTTGGGAAGGGAAGAACAATGGACCAACTCTAGAGCACAGCCAGCATGTGTGTCAGAAACAAGAGTGTAACTTGTACAGCACTTGAATCCTATTCTTGCACTCAGGTCATAATACTTTCAATAAAAATAAAAATATGTTAAAATATCCCTAGAGTTTTAACTTCATCTCAACATCACTTTCTAATTGTGCCACGACGATGGATTACAGCATTAGTACTATAACTACTACTTGCAAGGTTTGCAAGTGCTTTATTTTTTTCACAATTACTCACCTGATTTCAACTATCCTGGAGAACATAATGTACTATAGAATATTTCCTAATGGGACAAGTGTGCCAGAGAGGAAAATGCCTCTACAGCAGGAGAGAGCTGTACTTTCTTTGTGAAGAAGACCATGATTGAAAATTAATCCTGTGAGTATGCCCATTATAACATCCAGATCCAGCAGAACAAATGAATTTCATATAGCTAATAAGCACTGCATTAAAGACCCCAAACCTGGCAACTGTCAGGGCTCCTTTCTGCTGATGACCATAAAGGACCAAATCAGGTAAGAGACCTATGGGCATCTGGAAGGAGAAATAGCCATCTACCAATGGTTTCACTTGGAGCAGCTGGGCTGCTCCCGTCATCCTTAGGGAGTGCTGTTTCTCTAAGGGATTCTGTAAGGCTCATAAAGTCAAAATATGTTGTCCAGTTATACCATTAAAAGCATAGCCTAGCTTGACCCAAAAAGTGGAGTCAAATCCTCTCATGTTCTGATCCTGATTAGGTTTCTTTTCTTGGAACTAAAAAAATAACTAGAAAGAGATGCAAATTTTTATGACACTAAGCATTTTTTTCACTTTCTTTCCATGTCTTACTACTCAATACAAGAACAATATATGCTNATAATATGATGATTTTGATCATCATGAGCTCATGATTTTGAGCTCCTGACTCTGTAAAGCAAATCACTCTGAATATATTTTCTACAGAAAATTAATTTGTTTGTGTGTTTCACCCAGATATATACAAAATACTCCTCCTTCTGAGATGGAAGGGAAGGGTTGGACAGGTTTTAATATGACAAAAGGAGAATCAAAACAATTTTTATAATAAAATCCTGCCTAAGCAAAGCTGTCATAGTACCAAATCTCTCAGCAGGAGGTCTGTCAGTGGACTGTGTCCAAGACCTTAGCCTGAACAGCAGCCAGGGGCTCTGCAGAACAAACCCAGCATGGATTGTCTCCTTTCCCCTCCAACTCCTAACCCTACTCAGCTGCCTTGGGACCTTAATCTGGAGCATTTTCCTGACCTGCTACACATACCTTTTTTATTCGTCAGGAATGCTTCGAAGAATGCATCCAGATTGCCTTACCACATCTTTTCAATTTTCCTGTGCCCAACAAAACCAGGGAATATTCCACCAGCTAGAAGTAGCACCAGGTGTCTAGTCCACACTTAATTCACTGCCTACCATAAAGATTATCTCAAGTTTTAATGTGTAAAGGCATGCTTAAGCCACCACTGCTGACTCTTGCACTTATCAGCTATGTGCAACTCGATGATGGATGCGAATTTTTCCTGTTTGCTTCAGTCTCATGAGTTAATTTCAGTATCTGTTCTTTCCTTTATTCTTTCTGAGGTTCAGAGATGAGCCTTCAACTTCACATGCATTCTTTCCCTTATTAGTTCAGTTCCCAGACTGACATTTTTTATCTGCTATAATTTTTATTTAAGGTAACAACTTACTTTCTGAGTTGTTCATTTGAGTATATTTGCTGGGAGTGTTAGTGAAAAGGCACTTTCTTGATGGTGTTTTGCCACTGCTGTTGTTTCAGAAAAAAAATATTGAAATAATTAGAAACAGTNTATCTCACCAGACCTTTAAAATGAAAGCTACTGCCTCTGGTGGTTTAGGTGTAACAGACATATATAACCTCTTAAAATATCTGAAGTTGCCCCAAGTCAGCAACCAGTATTTTTTAGTCATTTTAGTTATAGTAATACTCTTTTTTTTCTGGNGCATGGATTGTCTCCTTTCCCCTCCAACTCCTAACCCTACTCAGCTGCCTTGGGACCTTAATCTGGAGCATTTTCCTGACCTGCTACACATACCTTTTTTATTCGTCAGGAATGCTTCGAAGAATGCATCCAGATTGCCTTACCACATCTTTTCAATTTTCCTGTGCCCAACAAAACCAGGGAATATTCCACCAGCTAGAAGTAGCACCAGGTGTCTAGTCCACACTTAATTCACTGCCTACCATAAAGATTATCTCAAGTTTTAATGTGTAAAGGCATGCTTAAGCCACCACTGCTGACTCTTGCACTTATCAGCTATGTGCAACTCGATGATGGATGCGAATTTTTCCTGTTTGCTTCAGTCTCATGAGTTAATTTCAGTATCTGTTCTTTCCTTTATTCTTTCTGAGGTTCAGAGATGAGCCTTCAACTTCACATGCATTCTTTCCCTTATTAGTTCAGTTCCCAGACTGACATTTTTTATCTGCTATAATTTTTATTTAAGGTAACAACTTACTTTCTGAGTTGTTCATTTGAGTATATTTGCTGGGAGTGTTAGTGAAAAGGCACTTTCTTGATGGTGTTTTGCCACTGCTGTTGTTTCAGAAAAAAAATATTGAAATAATTAGAAACAGTGAGTCAGTGTTCGTGCTTTCATGGTGAGATACCATTTCTTTCATGTTAGCATGAAATTACACAATAACTTTTATGGTGTATTGATATATTCTGTGAGTTGTATCCTGCTCTTATTTGCAGGTTGTATTATTTCATTTACTTAACAGTGGTAGTGTGGAGTGAAAACTGGTGAAGAATTTTACCTTTTTACGTCTTACAGAGATATTTCTCAAGCAGCATTAGAAATCCTTCCTACTTGTATTCCAATTCCATCTCTTATTAAGTATTTCTATTTGGGAGTGTAATCTGACTTGATGAAATTTTTCATGTGTCTTTTGCTCCCATTGATGCTTTGGCATTGCAAATGGGCTGATCAGGGTACAACAAGAAGATGCTGAGCTGCTCACAATATTAATTTACTTCTCTGTAGACCAATGACTATATGTGAATACAGTATTCGGTAAGTGCATGAGGAAATATTTTTATGAGGTGCTTTTTTTATTTTTCAAGGCACAATGGACTACAGTCAGAAGGTTTTTCTTAAGAAATAAGACTACCACTTCCATATGTGATATTAAAAATCTACACACACACACACACACACACACACACCGCGTCTCTTTCACTTATTTAGTCAATTCTGAGACCTCAGCCAAGGGCACAGCCTAGGCATTTGCATGTCAAGATGAAAATAATCCATTTTGATCCTCTGTAGAAAATGTGGTAATAGAGGAAGAAGCTCAGAAAACATTACACATCTCTCTGTGCCACGGGAGTCTCAAGGGAATAGTATTCCAGGAAGGAGTGTGATGCTGCAGTGCAGCACTGTCTGAAAAGCTGTGAAGAGCACAAAGAGGAATTATGACAGAATTCTAACAGAAGTTATCCTGACAAAAATTGCATATATGTTGATGAGAAGGTAAAAAACAAAAAGAGAAAAGAAAGGAGACAGAAAAAAAGACTACTGAAATAAAGGCTGGCTTCACTCCAGCTAGTTGTAGCACTTCACTGAGATATCTAAACTAGGTACATTTTGACCACAGTTACACAGTAGGGAGAGAGAGGGATGAAATATTTTATAACAGCAGGAGGGTCAAATTACAACTAAGATGCATTCGGAAGATACTGAAAAGGTCAATTTATATGCAGATTTGAAACTAGGCGTGCACTGTTGTGTTTGGCCACCAGCTCTGTATTTTCAGAATGCATGAGTTAGCTGACACTGACCTGGCTGGGCAACATGGTGCTCAACAGAAACAGTGCATGCCCGTCTGCCACAATAGCTCCTTTTGCTCTAGAGACAGATGCGTTCTGCAACTCAGAAGCCCTTCATACAGCCCTCACTGAAGTCCTGCAGAGGTACAGCCAGCCAGCTTGCATTGTGAGTATGTTACAGGTTGGGCTTCTCCTCCAGCTACTTTGGGAGTGGGTCATGGAGCACACAGCATGCCTTTACTCCATCCACATACTCATTGGTGGATATGCATTTTCCTTTGGAGACAGAGGAATAACGTCATGTTCAACTAAATACAGCAGATGTTTTATTGCAGCTTTTGACTGAGCCAGGGTAAAAGGACAATCCTATTTTGAATCCACATCACTCCTCTAAGCCAGTTTCTCTCAGGACTTATGTCAAGACTCAACACCCACTCTAGACTCCAGTCTTCAGAGCCACAATCATTAACTGATGTTAACTTAAATTTTTTATAAGTGATAGGTACAGGCTGTGAAGTTCAGACATATACAAAGACCAACTTACAGGAGCCCAGAAAGTAAAGCAGTAAATAGAAAAGCAGTGGTCACTTTAGTCCAACCCTCATTTTGTACTGCCTTGAGTCTCTTCAGACCATCAGTCTTTCCAGATGAGGCCCAGCTATGGTTGCACTTCTGCACTTGAAATCAACAATCTCATCTTTAAACTTCACCTTTAGAGTATCTATAAAGTACTGGGTAAAATGCTACCACAGCTCACTCCCACACCAACATTCAGCTTGCAATGCAGTGTACTCCTCCCACTTTCTTGGTGCTGAGGAACTAAAACGTCCCACTGAAAAGAAAGAAAAATTAAGAAGAGGCTTGGAATTTTAAGAGCCAGTTAGATTAAATAAAAATTGTGGAATATAATGTGCAAGAAATCCACAGGTTTAGGAAGAAATCTGTTACAGATTTTTTAATGGAATAACAACACTGATGAACAGATATTGGAATTTATGTTTTTCATTGCCATTTGGTTGTAAATGTCCTCATTTCAAATGTGTTCTTTATTAATTTCTAGAAACTTCAGAGTAAGCATACTCAGTCTGTAGAACTGAACTGAAATATGGAAGCCAAGAAAGTCACTCCTTGACTCTACTTTTTCCTGTGTTAATCCTTGAGGTTTCATCCCAACAAACTCATTTTTTCTCTTATTCTTCTCCAGAGAGGGACTACTACCATTCAAATTTTCCTCAGCTCACTTGAAAATTATCCAGGGTTCTAAGTGTTAAGATTGACATCTTTTCTGCAGAAAAATCCTCTTTAACTCTCCTGGATATTGGGTAGGAGGAAAATACTTGAAATCTGCAAAAATAATATGTGCTAAAATTTGTGAAAGGAATAAAATTAATGCATATGCCATGGCACTACCCTATACTACTTCCCTTCTGGGAGGAAAGGAATAGGCATTTCAGCTTAATAATGTGCATGTTTCTCCCATTAGATTCCAGAATCTCTTAATGTAGATACACATCATCTTTTTGGTATCAACAAACCACTTGAAGTATTATTTATACTCAAGGCTACAATGATTGCCACAAGAATAATTGTGTAAAAGCTGGAATAGGAAAACAAAATTAACATTGCTGAATGGTATTCAGGCCTCAGTGATTTGGCAAGCTTAGCAAAGTTCACATGTCAGTTAAATGACAGAAATGAGCCATTGCAAAAATACAGTGGTATTTCTCAAAAGTATCTTATAAGGTAAAGGTTAATGGTACTAACATTCTGCTTTGTATGTAGTTGGTGTGAATGTAACATGTTCTTTATGATTTCTGTTTTCAGATATCGATAATGATTATTTTTTATTAATAGTGTGCAATGATGTATTGGGAGTTTTTTTGTTCATGGCTTTTTGTTTTGTTTTGTAAAATTAATAAAGCTGCGAAGGTTGGAAGAAAAAGTTATATATTAAATCCCAATCTACATAACTAAGCCTGCAAAACTAACACTTCCATCACTCATTACAATATTTTATTCTTCTTGGTTAAATTCAAATTCATTTTAAACTTTTCTCTCTGGGATTCAAGAGCTAGTGTTTTTGCAGGCAGCCTCTCTTTAGCTTCCTTGGGATGTATGATGTTTTAGATTTCTCGTTATGCCCTGAATCAGTACAAAACTTCTGAAATCAGCAAACATTCTAGAGAAAGAAGTGTGTACTGAGTGTAAAAAATACATACACAGGTGATATGTGCATGGTAATCCACTTGATGTTTGTCGCGTCCATCTTTTGAACACAGGCACATAGTTTCCATCATCCCTTCCTGGTAGCTTAAGTCCTGTATGCTGTTTTTTGATTTGTTTTCTTGTTATTCCTCTCCCCAGCCTCAGTTTAACAAGTACTGGTTTCCTCTCACATCTTCAGTAGGAAACTGCAAGGGGTGCTGTAATTTTTATAAGCACCAATGATTCCAGAAGTTCCTCAAGCATGTGTCTCTGGTTATTCATTTACTCTCTGGCTACTGTTTAAGAAACATAAGTAAAAAAATCATACTTATTTCCATGTATGTTGGAAACATGGAAATGCTTCTTCTACATGAGGAGGTGAGCTGGGAACATCCCAAGTAAAGCTCTCTACATGATGAGGTTGTGAGAGACCACCAAGAAGAAAATGGTCACCAAAAAAAGCTGCAGTAATCAACTCCCAACCAGTATTTCAGAGTAACAGGGGAAATAACATAGCAAAAATTCATGCTATGCTGACAAATAGTAGCTACAAACAAATATCAGGTCCACACTTTACATGATAAACCAAAGGCAATAAAGCCATCGCAGTCTCACTGACACTCCTTTTACTGCTTTGTACAATGATCCCAATCTCTGTGATCCAGGCATGCTGGAGGCTGATTTGTTGTGCTTATGCACATTGGCGAACACAACACTGTCAGATGTGGCAACTTTTGAGCATACTCTTATGTGTCCATCCATGTTGTACGCCTTTGCCTCACAGTGAGCAACATGTACCCTGTTGATCTGCAGCAAGAAATTTTTACCTTTCATGTCTAAGAACATTACAGCAGATGCCATTGCAAGCCATTTGTGTGAAAGACAGACACATGGCCTAAAACTAAGTGAATTTTCTATCTGAACTTTGTTCAGTTTTTGACATCTCCCACCTCCTCCATTCTGACCATTCTCTTAATCCACTTGATTTTAAAACTACACAGCCTTTGATTTCACTCATTTTGTGCCCTTTAAATCTCATTTCTTATCCCCTAACTCAATTAACAAAACTTAGTTAAAATTGTTACAAACATCTTTTTTGGTATTATCCTCTTAATCATAATTTTTGAATTAATGGAATATTTAATAACCTGTACTCTTGATATAATCAGAAATTTTTAAAATACTGTGAAAGTTATTTAATTATACCTATTCTAAACTATTCAGCAATTAATTAAATTAATTATTAGGATTTTAGAAATTAGATAAAAAGATGAATAAAGAAGTAATTTAAAGTCTGCAACCATTGTTTCTAAAATGAATGACCGTATTAAGGTCTTCCAAAAACAAAGTGATAGTAGATCTTTTCTCCCATGAGATCCTGCTTTAAAAATGAGGGTTTGTGTTTGAGAAGGGAAAGACTGAAGTATTTGAAATTGTTTTATAAATAATGTCAACGCATTGAATATCAGTCCCTACCACTGGAGCTAAAATAAGCAGCCAAACACTCGGATAACCTCCCTAATAAGCAGAAAAATTCTTCTCTCTCTGTAAAACTGTGACATGTTTTGTGCCTGTTGCCGCATAACTGCATGTGGGAAGACGCATTGTTTCAGCACGCATACCTGAGGATGTGGTGTACCCTGTTCCTTGAACCCGATGGCATACCGTCACAGAATCACAGAATATGCTGAGTGGGAAGGGTCTCACGAGGACCATGGAGTCCAACCCTGCACAGGACCATCCACAAGAGTCACATCATGGGCCTGAGAGTATCATCCAAACACCTCTTGAACGCTCTCGGTCTAGTTGCTGTGATGTACTTTAGCCTATGTTGTCCCACATGGGAGTTGGCCCTGCTGACTGTGACACAAGTTTTTGGAGACCACCACACACAGCCAAACCAGCACTTCTGGATGGCTACATCTTCCAGGAACAAAAGCAGTTCATAGTGGTTTTCTGCTCAGGCATTCTCTCACACAGACTTTGAGCAGTCTCAGCCAGAAATTTTTTCCTTTTTTTCTTTTTTTTTTCTTTGATTTTGTTTCCCTGTAGTTATTTGAAGGTGAAACGCACCACACACTAAACTGATTCTAAGGGGATTTGGGATCTGATTGTGCATTTGTTCTGTAAATAAGTCCTACCCTAGACTGCCAGTCATTCCCCTTGCATAATTTCCACAAAAGCCTGAAGGAGTTTTTCATGCAAGAGGACTCGAGGGTCAAGCACACATTAGAAGAGATTTTAATTTGGTTAGCTTTGGGGTTTTGTTTTCTGGTTTTTTGGTTTGGCAGTTGTCGTTTTTTCAAACTAAACTTAAACAGCTTTAAAATCATTAGGAATGCCCAAGCCGAGATCATAGCTAGGCACAAAAAGCCAAATTTTAGCTCAGGGTTTCAGCATCTGAGGCTCATTTTTGGCAATTAAAGGGACCACTCAGAGTTTTTGACCCCAATGCCAAATTTTCAGAGTCCACCATGCATGAATTGAGGGTGTGATGCTCTTAAAACAATTTCAGCAGAGTCAAATAGTCAAAAGCCGTGTCATCACTGCAGATTTCACTCTGAGAAGAGGAGGAAGGAATTACATTGCATGCTGTTAAAATGTTAGCAACCACATTTCATTTTTGAAAAGGCAATTTATTTGTCCTGAAATAAAGAGTTGATTATATCTCTTATTACTGTTACAAGAACTTGATATATCACAAAGTGGAAGAGTTACAACATGTACCAACTCTCAACCAGTAAAAATGAACCTGATTCATAATTCACTTCGAGAATGTGTAGTAAGTCAATCAAGTGATTTGTAATCATAAAGGCTGCCAGGAATTGAATGAATAATGAACTGTACTGAAATCTTCAGATTTCCTAGTATTCTTATTTCATTATGTGATTTTTACTGTTATTTCTGGTAGTTATCTCTCCTTCAGCAGAACAAATTAAACTGTTCATATACACTGGAAGGAATATATCTGACTTTCATGCACTTAATGCATACACAGATCGAGTGACCGTTTGATGTAACAACTCTGAACTGAATGTGAGGTTTTTCTCCACAGAAAGTAAATCTTTAGAATATGAAAAAGTCTTTCCCTTCCCTCCTCCTTCTTTCCTCTTGAAAGGATTTTTGGGGTAATCAATCCTAGCACACATCATATTGTTACAGTACAATCTCTTGAGTTGTTTTATAACCATGGAAATTACATAATTCATATAGTGTGGCACCTGTTAAAGAGCAACTGCTTTACCCTCTTTCTATAACTGAGAAGCATCTTTACATTGTATTATTGTTTAATAAGGCGTGACCTCCAACTCTGTATTTTTACTAGAAATCTGGAGGAATCAGAAAGATAGTTCTCGACAGAGATGGAAACAAAAAAACCCACCCTAAATATGAACTTGTGCAAAAGTTGTACCTTCATATGCATTAATCATATTCAGAAGTACTGTTTTGAATGTTTCATTCCTTTTTCACACTTTTGGAAAACAAAACTTCTCAGGCATGCTGCTATCATTATGCAGAAAGTCCCTTAATTGTAGTTTATATTATACTCAAATTTTAACTCATTGTTTGTTATACTATTTGTTGTTATCTCGTGCATTCCTAAATACATGTTTTCAATATCCTGACAACTGAAGCAGGCGATTTCAAGTGATTGACGCACCTAAACTGTGAAATGATTTATTCTTAGCATCTCCAACTACCTTCAAAACAGGTCCATTGAGACAGCACTGCCTCTTGTTCTCATTTATATTGGTACTGGTGTAATTTTTTTTTTCATGGTAAAGGGTTCATATGACAAAGAAAGAAGTGTTAAGTCATAAAATTGAATTTATTTTATATTTTTGTGATGTTTTAGAAAGAAGCATTTTAATTATTTTTACTGACCGTTTATTGGCCATCCAGACATGAAATTTATACTTCCCCAGTAAACCCAAACATTATTTCTTAATCTAAAAAAGAACACAGGACACTGAGATGCCTTCACCTATCAGTGACACATGAACAGTTGAGGTCCAGAAAGCAGTAATGAGAAAACAGATTTCTGGAGATCAAGATTGCAAATAAACTTGAATTTAGAACAACAAGATGTAGTTAGTCAAACTGGAATATTGCCAGGATGATGTTCCCACTGTTGCAGACATTCTCATGGTATTTTATAATGATCACATAGGATCACACCTGCATTTTGCATTTTCTCTAAATTTGTTGTCATTTCAAAGGAGCAATATCAAATCAAATTTAAACTACAAGTTAAGTGTAATGGTTACCAAAAATCATGTCTTGGGATATATCTTAGTTCTAGTAAAAACATGGCATTCAGAACCTAAATTTGTGGAAATGCTCATAGCCCGGACAGAATGCCACTGTGTCAGTGGATGAAGAAAAAAAATTTGAAAGCCAAAATGGTAAAACTGATGATATGATTTTGCCTCAGTTAGAAAGGCTAAAAAAATTACCAGAAGTATCATAAAACACTGCAATACTTTTTAATTTTATTATTCAAATACTAGTGGAAAACCTGGAAACATTTCTCAAAAAACAGAACACTACTTTGATAAAGAAGAATCACAGTTAATTTTAATGTCCTTTTTGGCTGATAATGTAAATTCAAAAATTATTTAGGATGCATAAAAATAGAATGCACAAAGTAAAAATCTAGTGTTAGTGCCGTATGCAGTGTGAACTAGACCTATGTACTTTTTCCAGTTAAAGTTGCTGACAGTGTTTCTATCCGAAGGAGGGCCATAGCAGTCAGTGAAGAAAGTTGAGCCCTCTAAAAAACATATCTTATGCACATGTGTAATGGTGATCAGGTTAAAAAGCTGTGAATTTTGCAATGAGACAGCCAGACTTTCCTCCCAAGGCTATGATCTTCATGAACGCACATATGCGGTTTCTAATGTTGGTCTTCTTGGTACGCTGGAATACAGTAGAGCTGAAGGGCTGCTTTGACTCAGCACTGCATTTCTTTAACTTCTTTTAACATAGTGTAAATTCAGTAGCTATGTAAAGCATTGGAATACATAGAATCCTACCATTTTTAATACATTACCTGTGATCTTAGTAATGAGACACTAGTGTGGTAAGCCACATACTTTTTACTCATTTGGAAAAATTGAAGTATCAATACAACAATGACTGTAAAATGTAAAGCAAGCAATCCCTGCTCATTCATTTGGAGTTTTAATTCATGTTTTTTGTGGACAAGTAGAAACTTGTTATCCATTGAATTCTGGGTTCTAACCAAACAACTATATTTAATTATGGTATTCTTTCCAAGGTTCTGCACACTGCAGAACTTTGATCTTCCATATAGCAACGTATACAGGAGGGAGGTGAAATTTATTGCTGCTGTTGTAAAATTCCCATAACAGCAGAAGTTAATCAATGAACAAGAAACACTACATCCTTTTCAAGTACAGTCAGCCCTCTTCCACTTCACGCTTCCCATATTGCGACTTCACGGCTGTGCAGCATGATTTTTCCGTGATTGGAGACGTCCATTTCGTGACTGTGCCTGCGCGAACTGATAGTCATGAATATTCAAGTTAGACAGTCATGATTATTCAAATCCACCCCCACACCATGCCTCACGAGCCACGGGCGCACTGCTCTGCCCACACCACGTCTGCCCCGTTGTGCTCTGAGGAAGGCAGGGGCAGCAGTTTCACCAGGCCCCACCCCAGTCCGAGCAAGCGTAGCCAAAACAGCACAGGAGCACTGCGGGGGAGGGGAAGGAAAGCCGCAGAGCTGCAGCAGGGAATGCGTCAGAGATAGCCCTTGTCCCACCTGGCCAGTCCCCAGGGGGACAAAGGCACTGCTGCTTGTAATTTTTTTTCCCCTCTTAAGTTCTCTGTCTGCTCTATTTCTCCAGCAGTGCAGTTAACGAGTTAAAACATTACAGTATACAAACTATATACCTTTCTTGGGTTTTCTTAGTATATGTTAACTAAGACAAGTACCCTGATTAACATTTGAATCTACAAGCTGTGCTGGCTGCTGAGTTGCGGCATTACATCGCAGTAGTAACACTGTTGCCGAGAACACGCTGGGCAAGCAAGACCTTCTCTCACCATACAGGCTCCAGGACCCCACAACTCCAGTGGGAGTGGGACATGGGCCATGGCTGGGGCTGCCTCGCCACCATTGCCTTGCCAGCAGGACCGGGCTGTTGTGTAGCCAGCCTCAGGACACTGGTGCAAGCCCCACTTTGGTGGGGGTGGGATGTACAGGCTCTGAAACTCCACTTAAACCATGTGTGCTGCAGCAGCACACATAAAAGTGAGGTGGCAACTCCAAAGGGAAGAATCGCAGTGCTGCCACATTCCCCCCGCCTCCAGGACCAGCGCTGGGTCCTGAGCTTAGTTTCAGTGGTGCTGCACGGCTTGGCACGATCCCTCACATTCCCATGATGGCCTCGGGCTACCTGCAGAAGTGAAGGAGCAGTCTCACTCTCTGACTCCTCTCTGGCTCTGACTGCTGCCCCTGTCTGCCCCATTTGGACCTCTTTTCTCCCCTTCCCTGCCCTCCCCTCACCCACTCCCACATCCCAGAGGAGCTACTTACACAAACGTCTCCTGTACTAAAAAAAATTCCAGGGTTCCTGGGTTTGAACAATTTTTTTTTCTGGAGGTGCTCAACATTGGAACATGTGAGTAGGACAGCAGCGGAAGCTTTGCCACCACAGGCAAACTGGCCAGACATGTTCCCCAGGAAGGAACACACCAGGAAGAGTTCAGAATTCCATACAGCCTCGCAGTGCCTCCTCCACTAACTGCAGCCCCCACAGCAGCAGTGGCCATAGTCCAGAACTTGCTTGGAAGGTGACGTGGGCTCAGTGACCCCTTCATCATGATTCCTGAGGACTCCCCAGCCAGGGACTGGGCAGAGGAGACCCGCTTCTCTCCCCCGACCATGCAAGGAACTTCCGAGAATGCCCTGCAGCTGCTGTTTTGTATTGTTTAGAAGTGCATGAGTGCTAACCATTTGAATGCCATTTCATATATTAGGCAACCTCAAATTTCTAGATTAATAAAAACTAAATAAATGTGTTGGAAAAGTCAAATTACTTGCTGGAAGAATGTGATTCCAGAGAAGTAATAATGTCAGGTTTTAGGTACCTTGGTGTACCAAAGTATTTTTTTCTAACCCTTCATCTGGCCATTTGAGCTAATTTACTTACCAGTGAGCTGAGAGCAGCACATAACCTCCTACTCTCATGTATCCAGTAGTTCTCTGCCTACTCATACATACAGGTACAAATGTATGGTCTCAAATTAGGAAGAAAGGGGGAAAATCCACTTCTCACATCTGAACAGAAGAAAAAAAAAAACAGTGTCAGAGGTCTGACTAAGTGTTTACCTTTTCAATCAGGATCTTTTATACTATCCAGAAGATGGGTCCACAGTCTAGTAGTTGTCTTATACAAAATATATAGAGTTGTCTTATATATAAGACAACTATACAAACTATACAAGTATATAGAGTTGTCTTAGCAAGACACAAACCTCCATTGTGTCCATCAGGTGAGACTTGTTTTTTCCTCTTCCATACCAACAGTTTTGTTTTCCCTATACCTATTGATTCACCCTGACCAAGACCAATATTTGCATCTTCCAGAACCATAGAGTTTCAGTACTTCAGCAGCTAAGAATAGGTCCCATACCCTTACAATTTTTCAGCAAGCACTCAATGCAGTCAAAAGCTACCTTGACTGAAAGATTTGATTCTAAAAAAACTACTCTCATTTTTGTCATCCCCTTAACAATACGAACTTCCTGTGAGGTTTGTATTGTTAAGTCATTATGAGACTTCAGGACTGATTGCTCTAACAAAGTGGTTTGATGGTCACTTAAATAAGTCTATTTTCAGAAGTGCATTGAAACCACTGTTATTTCTGTAGAATTCATATGTTGTGAGAAGAGTTAGGCTAAAATGAAAATAGGGTGTGAACAGAGTCAAATCTAATGTTTGTATCCAATCTAGCAAAATCTAGTGAACAATCAACCTGTGTTTTCCTATCATAAAGTTTTTATACTTTAATGGAAAGAAAATTTGACAAATACTATTCATTCTTATTTATGCTTTTTCTTAAATGGGGGGTAAGGAAGAAAAATCTTGGAGGGGAGTGTCTTCCAAATTAGCTACATGGGAAAAGATATGCTACAGTACAGCCAGTGAGAATCCGACAGGGCCCTAAAACCCCAGTGGGCAGTCCAACCGATGCTCTACCTTTGTGCAAATCCATCATTAGCATAGGTCTATATTTTGCCCAAACATCAGCCAGTCCCATGATTACAGCTGGAAATTATGTGTGGTCTGTATGCAACACAACTGTAGAGTGAAACATGCAGATTTGAGCTCATCTGCACTGTGGATGCCAGAAACGGGAAACAAATTTTTTTAAGTGTGCCTTTGTGGAGCACAAATGCCTTTTTTCAACTCTAGTCTGTTTTGCTCCCTGGTGGTGAGGGCTTCTTCACACAAACATCTCCTGATCGATAGAGTGACAGCCCTAATGTATAGTTAGTGTGTGTGAGGGTCATAGAGCTGTCCCTTCAGTAGACATTAATCCTACATCCAGAACTATGTGAGAGGTTAATGTTTGCTAATCTAACAGAATCTGTTTATTTCCAGTCCTAAAGCAATAAAAGGATGTGAGCTTCAGGTAAGCTTTTTAGCTCTGGTTGGTGATATATTCTGCCTTTTTTATCAAAATGGAAGGGATAGGAGTAGAAATCTGTCCTTACTTTTAACTCACACTTTCAAAACCAAGAATATTGTTATCACTATTTATCAAAACCATAGCTTTCCTTAGTGCCTAGCACGGGAGCAGAAGGATTGTTCTGTGTAAACTGAAAAGGATTGGCAAGGAAGAAGGGCAGAGAGGATAGGAGCATTTTCTTCCAAGTTAGCCAATCTTCCCTCAGAGCCAAGCCTCCCTGGGGCTTGACTATCCAAACAGGGAAAATGTGAGTTGTTGTATTATATGCTTTTATTTTCAAAGTTACCTGTCAGCGAAAAACCATCAGGATTGAGAATGCCAGGCAAAGAGGTTCTATGTTATGCCAGAAAAGAGGGTATCCTTGTTACAGCACAGAAACATTTGAAGTGAAGTTTATGGCGTTCCCTGGGCTACCAACATTTTCCAGACTCTGCACCCGGAGGCAGCTACCCTTTTCTTACTGCGGGCTAACACTGCAGGATTTCCCCAAAGTAGGAATTCCTAGGAATCCTGAAGAGTGAACATAAGAGTGAAGTCTTTATATTAAAGTTCCTTCAAAACTGTTGGGTAGAGAAGGGAAAGCTGGACTCAAAACACTACAGAGGGATCTGATGCAAATAAACACAGGAACATTACTCAGGCAGGGGAAGGCATATATTCTGGCTGGATATCAAGGAAATCATGCTGCGGCTCAAGTACTGGTATTTGGATTACACCTGAAATTACCATAAACTAAATTAGAAAGAAGTAGACTAACATCCTCCCAGAGAGCAGGGGAGGAGCAAACAGTAAGACTGTAACATCAGCATTCCCTAGATTTGCAATGCAGTGGATCTGTACTATCCAGTACAATAAATTTACCATTCTTTTGAAGGTAGCTGTTGAGCTAGTCTCATCATAGAGCAGATACAGAAGTGAAACAAACACTTCCCTATCCTCCATGATATCTTAAAGCAGTGTTTGGCATTGCACAACACAGCTTTACGCAAGCCGAAGCTGGAATAACATTAGGACGTGACAACATTAATTTTTACTATAGCACTAATTACATCTAAACTTTACCTTGTGAAGACTGAGTCAATACAATATTTAGTGCTGCATTGTGGAAACAAACAGATGAGCACAGCTGACCTGTCTCTGCTATTGATAATGTAGGTCTGAAAAGAGCAGTGCTGTGGTCAGAACAGCAGCAGCAGACCTCCTCTCTTCACAACCTGCACTGAAAGGTTTGCCTAGCTCTCTTTCTCCACCACAACCCAGCACTTCAAGACCTGATCAGACTATCCTGAAAGCATGCTGATGAATTGGACTGGGAGAGTCCGGTCCCATTCTCTCCTCCACATCAGACCCAAGACTCAAGGACCTTACGTAACTGCATTTCTTCGCTATACCCAAGACAGGTAGATGGATTGGTGGGTTTAGAGCACAAGGGAAAAACTTCTTTATGGCTTTCCTGGGAGTTCAGGATTTTGTGTTTCTGTTTTTACAAGAATGAGCTGATTTGTCTTAGGCTATTACTGTCTATTATTGCTTGAAGTCCTGGGGAAAGGTGAGAAGCAGAGAATTCTGGCAATCTGCCTAAAGAGAAATCAATAAAACAAATTAATCCTTCGCAGGCTGCAATGACACCGTAATCCATCACTCAGAGCTGCTTTTATACACCAAATCAGAGAGCAGAGAAAAGAGCCTTGAGGGACATCACAGACAACAACTTACAGCAACACTGGGAAAATACTAAGGAATCAGTTTATTTAAAGAAGGTAGTTCTCAGTTGATTGCCTATTTAGTTTTAGAGAGATTTTTCTTCCTGCTATGCGAAGCTCTGAGTGTATGGCTCTATCTGCTGAGCACGATCTCCCAGACCTCCTCCATGGGCTTCCAGTACTGGGGTTGTGGAAACGGTTCTTTTTACCCGAGATGGACTGAGATACTGACTTTTGAAGGGGAGAGGCTCCGAAGCCCCACGCATGCTTTGCAGAAGCTGGCACCGACCGCATTGATCCTGATCCGCCTTTTCAGCTCCACGGAATAAATGTAGGGCTGGAACGCAGAGGAAGTGGGGAGGATACTGTCCACGGCAGCTATTTTTCCCGACTGTGGGAGTGGAGAGGCTAGGCAGGATCCGGCTCTCTCTCCGCCTCCATCCTCGCATCTTTCTGGTAATCATCTTTTAGGGAAACCCACGCGAGGCGACGGACATGGATTTGATACAACTGACCGGTGCTTAAAAATCACATGGTGGTATCCACAGGTACCCTCCCGAGGGGGAGTTCTTGCCGGGAGCGACGCCTGCTGCCAGACACCGGCCCCCGCTTAAAAAAAAAAAAAAAAAAAAAGTGGCGTGGCTGCGATGCCTGCAAGGGTCCAGACTCCGAAACCTTTCTAAAGATCTGTCCCTCTCCCCGTGGACGTCATCCACGCCTCGGGAGTGTGACGGAACCAGGATTAACACACATCCCCCAGGGCGACTCCCCGAAGGCGATCCAGGACGGGAAGGAATTCGGCAACACGCTGGAAATCGACGCGAAACTCGAGAAGTAGCTAAAATGCCGAAACAAGCACAGCGGGGTGCTATCGAGAGGCGCTTTTCTTCTTTTATTTTTTCACTCCCTCTACTGTAAGGGTGAAGGGGTGATTTTGCTAGTGCGCTTGAATGTTCGTTTCACCATACTGCACACTTGAGAGTCATGTTTTATTCTGACTTTCCCCTACTTTGAAGAAGTCGGTAACCTAAGGATCTGGTAGTGCTTCTGGGGTCGCAAAAAAATTTCTAACAGGGGAGCCTCGTTGCTTCAAGGAGTAATGCCTCTAAACATGGAGAGCACCATTGATGGAGTCAGCCTGTTGCTAATCAAATGAAAAAGCACCGACTTAAATTCCCTAGAAAGGGACTATAAAAGTTACCACAGTGTAACTAAATTACTTCACCTATACTATTACCCCTAATATGACACGTTGAAAGAAGACAGACTCAATACAGCCTCCGTATTCATAAATTAGCTGTGCTTAGGCCAGTAAACCTGCACTGATTTAAAAGGACTTTTTCATCCTCCAATCAAATGAAATCATTGTTAATTAGATGTTTTCTATTAACAGTGTGGCTATTCCCTGCATTACCTGCTCACATGTTTTGTGAATCTCTTAGCATCCGGACCATCAGATTTTTGTCTTTCCCCGCCACCTCCCCGATGTCAGAATGAAAAGTGGTTTCACTCTTGTGACTCTTCGGGGCCAATACCATTCATTCTGTTCCTTGGAATGCAGAAATCCTGGAAATTTTTAGAGATCGTCAGTGCCTCCTGTGGGTTTGCGTGAAGAGAGAGCTTCTAGAACCTCCCAGGGAAAAACCTGCCAGAGAACCCCATTGGAATGACAAGCACTCTTATCCAGCCCAGACGGGTTTCAGGGTGCTGATCACCTTCAAAGGGTTACCAGGACCCTCTTGCCCTGCTTGGGACACCGCCGACGTGGGCAAAATTTGAGGGGAGAAGTGGGAGGAAAGGAAAAGAAAATAAGGAGACTTCCCCTGATAGCTGGGAATGTCGGGAAACAAAAGAAAGCATGCAGTTTGTTCCAGTAACGGGAACACTCCAGCTCCTAGTGAGAAGTATATTGGGGTGCGTTTCTCTTAGATTAGGTGGCTTAACAGAGGTGTGCTCTCTGCCTGCTCGGGGGACCTGCGGGGATGGCATTTCTCTATCCTGTCGCTCTAGCACCTGACGCGACCCAGCCTTGGATTCTCTGAGCTTCGGAGACCGCAACAAAGCCCACATGTGATGAAAAGGGTTCTATCGCATCCCACAGTTTTCTGTAGGAGGGGATGCTGTCCCATCGCTGGGTACGGGCTGTGGGCGGTGCCCAAGAGGCTCTGCAGTGGATTGCCAGAGGAACGTGGAGATGGTGGGTGAGCTGTCTCTTTCCTGGGCGGGCAGGAGAAAACAGGGGCGTCCTGCTTAGGTAGAGCCTAATGGCAGATGCGGTTTTGCCAAGTGTTTTGCCTTTCAACCTGCGATCTCTTTAATCTCACCCCTGCACGCTTTGTGCCATTAAAGCCCGTCTTCATCCTATTTAGTCAGATTCAGCTGTGTTCTACATGTGTGTCTCTCTTCTAGAAAAAGGATCACGAATGTAAAACTATCCCCTCAAGACATATGACTAAGAATTGTCAAGGAGACTTTGGTCCACTATTTATGTCTTATGCTAGTCACTCATCATGGTCCTCTGTGATGTGTCATAAGTCATCATGACTCTGATCCATGACACAATTTAATACTATTCGGAGATGCTCCGGTATAGCATACCGTCCTGCCTCCACTCTACATCTTTGTAGCTCACTGCGAATGCATCCCTTACGTTCTCTCCAAAGGATCACTGCACAGCCCAGATAAAAAATCACCATCCCAGAAAAATTCTCGCCAAATGCGCCCTACTCGGAGTTTCTGAGCCCTGTTTCGGGGCTGTTTTGCCTGTCCTCCCCACATCGTTTTTGCCTCGGGTCCGCCAGCCCAGAAGCTACTCTCACCCTCTATCCCCTCCCAGCCTCGGGCTGAGGGAGTGGCATTCTACACTCATTTCGGGGTTATCTGCTTCCTGTCATGCATTAGGCGTTCACGCTCCTGACATTACACCGCAAAAGATGCCTGTTCACGCATGAGCTACGTATTCCATGCGTAGGTGAAAGGCAGAATGACCATGTTAAGTATAGGCAGGAGAGGCCAGCGGGCGGATGGAGAGCGGCAGGAAGGAAGCGTCGATAAGGACACCAACCTGCCTCTCTCTCCAATTCCGTGGGTGGCTAATGTGGGGGGAACCCCGGTTTATGCGTGGCAGCATTTGGGACCCCCCGTCGGACCCGGAATCTGAGCATTCTCTGGGCTCTGGCTGCGGGGCTGCAGACAATAGTGTCTGCAACACCTGCGATCTATCATGTCCATGAAATATGTGCAGTAATATGGAGTAATTGCTCCCACTGATTCCAGAGGGAGCTCAAAGCTGGAAAATCAAGGTTACAGTCTTCCAAACTGTAAACAACTTCCACAGGGCGCATCCACAACACACGCAGATCAACAGGCAGAGAAAATTCCTCGTTTGTCTTGGAAGGACCTTAAGACACATTTAATATCATGCGAGTAGGGCTAAAGACTCTGTCAACATGTTTAGCTGCAGCACGGGGCTGAAAGACTGTTACCTGTGCGCGGCAGGGAGAAACACAAGGGCGGTACAAGGTTGGGGAGGATCCTGATTGATGTACGGCAGGATCACTGCCGGAGCAATTAATTCACTGCAAACCACAGGGCTGTTTAGCAAGTGCATAAACTCTGCCTGGAAATAGCGACCTGCTTAGGCATGTCCCTGCAGAAGTCTCATGCATGTCGTGCATATGTAGTGTACAGCTGCATGTGAATACTGGAGTCGCGCCTACGTGCAGAGTTTCGGGGTTCGAGGTGAAGCCTAGACATAGCCAAAGGTGTCGTTAATAAAGTATACAAAACTGCAGCATGCCCCAATGTCAGGTTGTAGGTTGGGATGTAGTTATACACATCCACTGCTGTGTACGCACCTTGGTCTGCAAGTTTTCCCTCCGTGTAACTGCACGTGTGCCCATGTCACATGTTTTATTAATAGCAGATCATTCCACTCGGCAGTTCACAGTTCACTAGCAGCTAACGTTGAAATTCAGGGTTGACTTAGAAGTGCCACACGCAAGTTACGAGGTGCAAGGAGAGTGCAAGAGTGCCTGGGATTTGGGTCTGGACAGAGAGGTTATTCCCCGCTGCTCTGGGCTAGACCAGTTTTCAAGAGGTCAAAACCTGCCTTTGCCTTCACCCTTGTTATCGTCGCCGTTATACTCCTCAACCTCATCCTCCTGCCGGTGTCGTGCCCAACCTGTACTGCCCACTCACCTGCTCAACCTGAACCTCAGCTCGCACGCACTCACCCATACAAGTGATACCTGCCACCTGCTCCAGGCAGGAGCAACTTCTTCACTCACCATCTCTCCCCTCGCAACCGGGGGATCGACTCCCCACCCCGCCTCCGGCCCCCAGGACTCCGAGTAGTGTCACAACCTGCATATAAGTCACCGGAAACAAGCTGGAGGTTCGTTTGCTTTCGGGAAAATAAACAAGTGAAAATATACAAATGAATTCAATTTTATTGCTCCTTTAGCAGCGATACGGCATGTCTCCACTTGTTAAAAGGCGGGCGAAAAGAAGACGCTGCGTTACAGTCGCTACTTCCCCCCCGACAAGTGATTACGCCTCTGTCGGCCCCGTCACAATTAACGACACTCAAATTGGGATGGAAATTAAGATTCCGGGGAGTGCTCGGGATGGATAGTTCCTGTCGGCCCCGAAGCAGACACAGATCCAGGGCCAGCTGCTGAAGCGGAGCAGGGCCGGGCGGGAGGAGCAGTGCGGAGCGGAGGGGATGCGCACCCGCGGAGAGGCCAGAGGCGGGAGGTACCGGGATGCTTCAGCCCAGGGATGGTCCCTCAGTGCACGATGCCTATAAGACTCCTACTTGAGCTGCCAAAGCTTTTTCCTTTTTCTATTTTTTTTTTCACCTGAACTCTTCACCCCACTCTGGTGTCTTGACCTACAGTACAGTCCAGCAAAAATGTCAGTTTATCTCCTTTAAAATAACAATTTTATGTGGTACAATGAGACACATATAGCAATGAATATGTGTAGAGAGCTCTGAGGGAATATGAGTGCACGCAGCAAAATGCCACTCCTTCCCTACCTGTCCCTTTTCTTAGCCGGTCAGAACAAAAGGTATTTCGGATGCATTTTGTGGAACTGAATTCATTCGAAATACTTGGTACACAAACTTAACGAACTCAAAGGAGATTAATTTTCCAGAGTAATCCAATTAAAAGATTTCTAAACTAATCGGGGGGGTGGGAGGGAAGAGTAACGTAAGGCTAAAGAGGAACAAACACGTGGCTGAATCTGTTTATTTTATTTTAATTTTCTGGAAAGACTACCATCCAGGCGCGAATCACGCCCATAACGCTATAAGGAAGGAAGTTAAGTACCCTAGACCTCTTTAAAGGGCTAACAGATTTATGGGCTCTTTTCCGACGCCCATCCAGGGTAATTAGCACATATGTTCTAAATAGATGATAGTTTTGTGAGCAATAAAGCAATTATCCATCTCTAGAGCTGACAGTTCCCCCAACTAAACTACAACCAGCAGCTAATTGGAAAAGTCATTTCAGCTCCATTGTCTGCAATTAGTCCTGCTAAACTGTTACACCCAAACTACCTTGTCCGAGGTTTATTTATTCATTTCTTATTTGCATTTACAAACGTTTACCAAGTCACGCTTAGTTTTTCCAGGAGAAGAGTGTCTCTGGGACCTGTTGAGCGTATTGGCCGGTTTGGGATTGAGGGGCAGCGTTGTTGCGATTTTTTATCCATTTGCATCCAGGAGAGCCACTGTCCCATCTTGGTGGTGTTGGAGGGCTCAACCGTGCACAAATATGTGTGCACTCTCTTGAGTCAGACTGATAAAACTATAGTTTCCCGACCACTGCAACCGAGCGAGAGACGAGGGCAGCGAGGAAGGAAAGAGAGGGATAATGCTGTTTAAAAAAACACACACACACACACACACACTGCAAGCCTTCTAATTCACCTTCCACTCGAGCTCTGCATTTAGAGACAGCCCGGATGACCACCCAGCACCCCACCTCGCAGGTCTTTCTGTGCTGGAGGAGCGCGTGGGTATGTATGCGTGTGTGGCGTGTTTGTGTGTGTGTTCAGCCCTGCCTTCAGACACGGTGTCTCCCCGCCCTTTCCCATGGCATTTAAGGATGAGGAAAGGTCTGTGGGTCAGGATAGCCTTTTTCTGTCCACCTCCCACGGCTGCCGCCTCGAAGGCGAAAAAATTAAACAAGGCTATGGGGGCTGAGGACTTGTGCACAGCCAGTGGAAAAAATGTGTTAAACATCAGTTTGACGCCCCACCGGAGCTTCAAAATATACACCGACTGGATTTCTTCTACTTAATTTAATCCTTATTGGACTGGATTTCTTTTTGCCGTCTATTTACCAGAAGTCTAGCAAAACGTACCTCAGGAGAGAAGGCGGGGGGGTGACGGGGGGTGACACACAGTGGCGGGGAAAGGACTGTTTAGGCCACTATTTGAACCTCCGGATTAAAGCAGGTATTTAACAGGGAGGCACTCCAAGGAGTTTGAAGCAAGTCTCTTAAACCAAGATTTCTGTCCAGGACTGGAGCTGCTCCTGGAGTGGAAGAGATTTGTGTGTTGGGGTGGGAACTTGTAGCCTTAGCAACAAAGTAGTCACTTGAAGGAATTTACAGCAAAAGTATCCCAGACTGAGAAAGAAACGACAATTTCTGAGCTGCTGTGAAGGAAGAGATAGTTCCCTGGATTGAGCCCCTAGAACAAAGCTTTTTCTGTTTTCCAGCGGCCCCAAATTTTTTCCACTTCTTGTTATGCATTAAAAAATCCAAATTAAAAAAAAAAAAGGCAAAACCCCCCACACGCACATAAACAAAACCTCAAACAAACCAACCAAACACCAGCTTTGGCAAGATGATCCACAAAATACTGCAAATGCCGCCGTCGGTGCCTGCACACCGGCTAGGCTCAGGCTGCAGGCAAAGCGGAGTCGGCAGCCCACAGAAGGGCGGCAGTTCCCTCCAACAGCAAACCTTTTCCGGCGGCCGGAACTGTCTCCCAGTCCAAGCACTCCCAGTAACTCCAAAATCCAGGGGTGTGAGTGTGAGAGGGAAAAAAATGTTGGGCCAATACTCCGCACTACGGCCCAAGCACCATACCCCGAGTAAGGTCGTCACCGCCCGGGCACTGAGAAGGGGTCTCTGGGGTGCTGGTTTCTACCCACCCCAGACCACTCGACCCTGTCACAGAGGATGGAGAGAACAGGATACGCCTGTGAATCCGCGGACGCGCAGGGTGAGCGGATAGTAGGCTCGGGCTGCAATTCTCTGCCCACGAGGGTCCTTGTCTGCGCATATCCAGAGGCACGCACCCCTCCGGCCAGGCAGCCCCGCGCAAAAGCATTTTCATAACTCCCAGAGCACATACACGCGGATGTTTTTCTGTTGGTTGTTTCTGCGGTTTGGGGTTTTTTTTCCCATTACGAGCGATTAGATGGTGTCTATTCAAAGTTGCTGATCCAGAGAGAAAATAGGAGTAGATAAAAGGAGATTTCAAGCGACCTCCTCGTCCCTTTCACACCAACCTGAGCCCCAGAATAGACAAGGATCAACTAGGACAAAAGCCTTTTCCTTTTCCCTTTCAGCTTCAGAAGATTCAGTGGAAGGGGTTGACAATAAAACATATAACTCTAGACCCGTTTGATAGGATCAGCAATTTTGTACACCTTATTAACGACACCGTTGGATATGCCTGAACTTCACCCCGACAAACTTGTGAATAATTATTTTTAAAAAAACACCTTTGCTTGGTAAGATAAACAGTAGTCATTTACAGCTATTGTGCTGGGCTGGAGCGATTTACTGTGTTTATTCTGTTTCGTTTAAACGTTGTGTAAAGTGCACCTCAGTCCCCTCCACGCAGGCAGAGTTACGCCGTAATAAACATATCTTGTTCCTGACAGTTTCAATGGAAATTCTAAGGTTTATTACTTAGATCAACTTTTAATGAATAAATATTACTATATCGCTATCGTTAAGAGCTGCTGCCTTTTTCCCAGGAAACATTTTGCATCATTTAATCTCTGTTGCAGGAAAGAAAGTGACGTTAAATACTTAAACGTCTTGGAGCTAGTTTCTGGTCTATGGAAAGTCTAGCTCAAACCTACTCCTGACGGACTAATCCTCGCAGTAAAAGAAATGGGATCTCTGACAGGTAAGTATTAAGGAAATTATTGTATTCTGCCGTCAACGGCGTTGTCAGGACAATCTCACAACTTACAAACTCGTTTCCTAACGTCAACTCTTTCTCAAAATTTCCAGCCCAATTCGGAATGATAAAATCCATCAAATTCATTCCTACCAGAAGCCAAGAGTTTAAAATATAGAGTTGTTTCAACGCAAAGTTTCGTGTGGCTTTTGTGCAATTTTGTTTCTCTTGGCTTCGGTGCTTAGCTCACCACAGCTTTTTTTGTTCCGAATGTAAATATTTGGTCCTGGGCTCCCCAGTATGTTGAAAATTTTTCCCAGATTTGCCTTATATAGGAAGGATTGATTTGCATCAAAAGGTCATCAATTTCTGTTCCTGGAGCTCTAGTTGGGAATTGCTATGCTCCTTTGTGCTGTTAGCAAAGTGACCTTTGTTTTGGACGCTTTCTTCCCCTCCCGACTTAGACATGGCTATTTTGTTGTGCGATTTGTTGCTTGGGTTTTGGATATTTTTAGGATGGTTTGGTTTTTACTTCCAGGCACAGATCTCATTTCTTTTTCCTTTTTGCCTTTTTTTTTTTTTTTTTTAATTAGATAGAAAGGCGCCCAGGCGTTTCTGTTTGGAGGGACGGCGAGTGCCTGCTTTCTGGTTGGCACCGAAGCACGGTACTTCTGAAAGCTCGCAAATGACAAACCCGGCTCTGCGCTGCCCCGCTGCCGGGGAGGCTGCAGGGATGGCAGATTGCCTTCTCGAGGGCGTGGCGGGAAGAACTATGGGGACCGCTGACACACCGGTTTTTGCCTATCCCGTCTAAAATAATTCCAGGGAAGTAGGTGATGTGCATGAAAGGGAAAAGCGGTTGCATCTCTACGTTAAATACATGCGGAGGGCAAGGAACAGCAGGCACACCGTGGCACGGTGGGACACACGATATCCTCCCCGTGGGTCATGAGACCCACTATGATGTGCAGCTGCTTCGAATATCACGGGGACGTTAGTCATGACCCCAGGATGATGTGTCATAGTGGAGACGAGGGGAAAGAGTACACTCCAAAGCGTGATTTTTTTTATTTTTTTTTTTAAGAAATAAATAAGGGAGGCTATGCATAATGAGGTGACCTTGGACATATACAGTGGATGGGCGGGAGGGCTAAGCAGGGAAAGGTGGAGGGCCTTCTTTCCCATGACCAGTCACCTTTGGTGGGATGCATTGAAATTGACCTTGCCAAGAGGTTTGGGTGACAGTGACAAGGATATCTGGAGGGGAGGGAGAGATACCAATCCGGGACACTCGGGGTAGGGTGGGCATACCCCAGCATTGGTCTTCCTTTAGGAAGTGGCAGGTTGGCACAAAATGCCCCAGTGTGCCTGCTCTACAGGGCAGCTTGGTGCAGGTGCTACTGGGAGGCAGCGAGCAGCAGAAACCTCCTGGGACTTCTCGTCTGCCACTTGAGATGATGAGGGTGATGCCACTCAACGGAGACTACCTGCCCAACCACAGGGTGACTTGCCTCCCCTCAAAAAACACCACCTCCTGCAAACACATTGTGTGTCATGCTTCTCAAGAAACTTGATTAACTTTGAGGTGTGGCTGGAGGTTAGGTAGGAAAAACGAGGAAAAAAGGAGGAAGCGGGGAAAGGCAAAAGGATAAAAAGCCCTGGGAGGAAAGGCCCCCTCACCAGTGATGGGAAATGAGGCCTGGCTGGGTGCCACCAGTTGTGGAGGCCAAACATGGCACTGCTGCCCCCAGCCCAGCCGCGGGGGCCTAGGGGCAGCAGTGCTGGGACACACGATTAAGACGGAGGTGGTCGGAATGCGACCGTTCACATTCCCTTTACAAAAGGCCAGGCCTAGGAGAGGGGACACCCCAGCAGCTTCAAGCAAGGGGGACACAAGGGAGCTGGGAGGAACCCCAATGCAACCCTCTGATTTTAGAGCATCCCAGCTTGAAGGTGTCCACAGATCAGAGCTGAGGACGACTAAAAGGGCTAAAAATAGGTAGTGAGAACATTTTTTTACATGTCAGAGCTGTTCACTGCTCCCTGTGTAAGTGCTCACTTACTGTCCTCACCTACCCCACTCCCTAAGTGTGTATATACATACATACATATATATACACATGTATATATGTCCATCTGTGTGCCTGTGTACATTTTATAATATATATAGTGCCTTGTGGAGCTTGGCAGATAAAGCAGGCATCTAAAGTTTGTTTAGGAAAACACAGACTACATATCTCAGCTCCCCAGCTTACATGCAGCCTGGCCATTCACAAAATAATAATGATAGTAGTAGTAATAAGAATAATAAAAATAATAATACCACCACCATCCATTGGGGGTTACATTATACTCTAACATACACCCCACCTCACCCCACCACCTTCCTCCCCAGCAGAAATAGCATATAAAAGTTGTCACAATTAATCTCCAGAGGAGGTTTTCCTTTCAAGAGGAGAGAGAAGAGAAGGAACTGCAAAGAAGAGAGGAACCAGCACCGTTCCGGATTGGGTAGCACTAGGGAGGAGGCAGGGGCGGAGAAGAGACACACAGAAAGGGGGGAACCACACCCACCACCCCCACCACCCCAAAAAAAAGGCAAGAAACTACAACAACCAAAACCAGACCCTAAATTCTCCCAAAGCTCTGCCGTGGACCCCGGCCTGAGGGAAGTAGCCTCTGGTGCGACAGAGAGAAAATTAAGTTCTCAAGTCCCCAGCGCCATCTCCTTTACTCACTCTAGATCTGCAGAGGTTAAAAAGGAATCAAAGGTAATTTCCCAATTAAACGTGAGTTGTGATAGTTTTTAAGTGTCCCTGTAATTTGTCGGGGAGTGGAAATGCCTCTTGTCGACTGAACTGTGCTTTAACCTGGTCAGCTGAGACCTAAGTCTGGTACTTTGATTGATGGGTGCCCTGCGTCCCGGATCCCCTCCCCAACAGGCTACCGCACAGTCACAGGACGTGGTAGACGGGTTTTTCCTCAGGACTCCTGCAGACTTCACCGGCCCTCCACCGATCAGCTTTTTCTAAAACCCACGTTTAAAAATCTCTTTCCCTCAGATCGAAGGGAATGAAAACCACCGAGCAGGCGAGGGAAGAAAATTCCTCCCCACCGCACAACCGCCGCTGCCCAACCTAGCGCAGGTTGAGGGTATTGGGGTTTTCCCCGAACTGCTGTTGCGCCCAGTCCGGCCGGGAAACATTTGATTGCTGCCCTTGTAATCTGTTGACACTATCACTCAGATAAGCAAGCTGCAATCGATCTTTTCATTAGGTGATCAAATAACAAACAGAGCAGGTGAAAGAGAAGACCGTTAGAATTCTTGCACTTCCCTAGCTCGGTGCCCTATCCCTGCTGCTGGCATTGGGATGCGGAGTTGGTGCCTGTCTTATCCGCGCGGGTCACCTCCGTGAGACACATGCATTATCTGGGCAGGGGGCCGTGGAAATAACCACTCACGTTTCTATAGGGGGAAAGTGGAAAGGAAGGGAGGAGTGAGGGGAAATCTCGGAAAAAATAAGGACTAGGCGCTTCTCACTCCTCTCAAATAACGGGATGCCCACATTGAATGACGCTAGTGGGGGAGGTGGAGGGGTGGCCCGGGGATGGGAGGAGGTTGGGGAAGGTCTCCCCGTCAAGTGTCGCGGCCCCACACCCCTCCCTCCCCCCCGAAACCACGAGGAAGGAAGCGGAGACTTGCCTGGAGTGGCCCGGGGAGTCGGGGCCGTCCGCGGGGTGCCCGATCCGGGAGGAGCCAGGCTGCGTCTGCTGGGTCCGTTCACCTTCTCTCAGGCTTTCTGTCTCTGTCTCTGTCTCTGTCTGTGTCTTTCTCTCTCTCTCTCTCCCCCCACCCCTCCCTCCGTGTCTTGCTCTGCCTCTTTTACTCCTGTCTCTTCACAGTCTGGGAAGTAAAATCTAGATGATACACATACCGAGCCTGCTTTTTTTGTCCTATTTAATCTTATTCGTTTCACCTTTTCAGTGACAGCAAGACAGGACCGAGAGTTTATCTGGAAAGAGAGAGAGAGAGCAAAGAAGTCTACTGTTACATAGTCAATAATATCCTTTCTACCAATGCAATATACAACAGAGACGGCTTGGCCAAGGTACTCATTGAAAATCTCTTCATTATTTCGTGTCAAAATCAAGCGTTTATTCCGATCTTAGAAATGATGAAGGATTCTTCTCTCCAGGCGCTCGCAGCCTCAGATTTCAGAGCTGACAGAGAAAGGAAAAAAAATCATGATCACGATACATCAAAGTTGAGGCGATTTTTTTCTCTTTACTTTTAATTATAGCAACACCACTTCACTAAAATAAATAATAACAATAAAACTTCTGTCGTCTATTTCATCCCCTTTCTTCCAGCAGGATTTTCATGCAGCTTTTAATCTCATTATAAACTTTTATGGGAGCTAAGAGGAGGGAAGGGTGTCGAGTAGGGGGCCCTGGAAGTGTTATTTTCAAGGGTTGTTGTGTTTGATTGGGCTTTTGGGTTTGTTTGGGTTGGGTTTTTTCGGGGGGAGGGTGTGTCACTTTTACAGTCTGTTTCTTCTGTGTCACATAGAGTCTTTCAAAGCAAAACAAATTTCAGAACTCTGGCAGAAGCAAACTCCCGGGAAGACAGACTTGTGAGAGAGACAGAAACTGGAAAAAAGCGGTTCTTCTCTCCAGTGCAGTTTTTCTATTAAAAATAAAAAAGAGAAGGACTTTTTTTTTTNTATTGTCTACAAGGCGTCTGGGGGTTGCAGTGACCACTCACACACCCCCAAAATAAAATTCAAGGGGAGGAGGTGAAAGCTTCTACAGGAAGGCAGAGTCCGCTAGGGCGTAGGGTGGACGTCTCAGGTGAAGCATGAGGGGTGAGGGACGAGGTAGAGCGGCAAAAATAGCGTAAAGTGGGATGGAAACATATGGGGATGTAAATATGTGCGT
>WEKX01015471.1:69808-81716 GCA_013390025.1 Pitta sordida
TTTTATTAACAAGATCCTTCAATCCAACTCGCTTGGGGTTTTTAATATTCCAGGCGCAGCGGATCCGAGGCTAGAGCAGAGCTCTATACAGTAGGCACTCATAGCTCGATTATCAACACTGTGGGCATATCGTGTATGGGGTTATCATCCCATTCGGGATGGAGAAGTGTCCTGTATTCATAGGCGTTGGCAGTGGAAGGACTCGGATGATTCCAGACCGGACAACACGAGAACGGGAATTAGACAGACAGACAGATATCCTCCCTTTTCTCACTCACATAGGCGCTGCATGGCCAACAGCTTTGTTCCTAGCTCTTCCCAGAGCAGAGGGGATTCAGCACGCCCTCCAGGCTCTCAAC
This sequence comes from Pitta sordida, assembly GCA_013390025.1. Taxonomy (NCBI): domain Eukaryota; kingdom Metazoa; phylum Chordata; class Aves; order Passeriformes; family Pittidae; genus Pitta; species Pitta sordida. Next base: position 70,168 of record WEKX01015471.1, read on the forward strand.
GGGGAATGAGCGGGGGATGCTCAGACCTGGGGGGTGCTGAAAGCAGCTCTTCAGCATTGATTTTTGGTGGGATGGGCGACCCAGCTGGATTACCAGTTAAAAATACAAACAAAAATTAGCATCACACACACTAAACAAAACACGCCCCCCCCCAAAAACCCCAACAAAACCAACAAAAACCACCACTAAAACAAAAACAAAAAAAAACCCACAAAAATAAACAAAACACATGGGGATATCGGAAGAAAAAAACAGGTCTCCGTTTCTTCCAATGAGATGTAAATATACTCATTATAGTGTTCTCCCACTGATGAAAACAGATTAACTTTTTCGAAGGTATTTTTCAATTAATTTTCATATTTATGAATAATAATTACAACCCACAGATTGCCAAGAAACTTGCAGGTATAGAGGAGGTGTACGAGATGCACTTATTTTCATGTATGTGCCTAGAAAGAAGTGTTTCAATCCCTTATTAAACTTTGCTTATAAGACGGTATCGTGTTCTGAAGTGTTAACTACAGTCTGCATTGTGTCAGTGAATGTTTTCTTTTGCCACGCTGCAGCCTTTCGGGCATTCATACAGTGGCTAAAAATACTGTATGATCGCGTCATAGAGTGCTATTTGCTGGGGGGGTAAAGGAAGAAAAAAAAGAGATGTGAATGTGGAGAGGGGTCGGAGTCCCTCAGTAAGTTTCTGCTGATTTGTTCATAACCTACAATACACTGCTTTAAAACCAATTCCATCTATATTTCTCCTGCCTTGTTGTTGCCGAAAGCCTGAGTACTGTGTACCGAGGGCTCCTCGGCCTCCGAGCTCTGGAGGCGGAGTGGGCAGGGCATCCGCCTCCATCCCTGCATCTTTCCATCCCTCCCTGCCGCGCAGGGCTCCGCGGCCCTTTCGTGNGTTCCCGGGAGGCACCTTTTGGGTGGCTCGGCTTCCACTCACCCTCCTCACCTACAGGAGAGAGGGCAATGAGGTCACTTCAGGTGTGGGCGCGAGGGATAACCCCCACTTTCCCCGTACCCCTCGAAATTAAGTAGAATTAGGGAAGGAGCGTGGGAATGGGATTCTATCACGAGTGACCTGTCTTACCGCCACCAGTAAAAGCGGCCGATTCAGACGCAAAAGGCTCTTTCCCTGCCGAAGTACATGGAGGGTCTCGCACTGAAAAATCTAGCTAGGGTCACTGCAAGTGGCAGTAGAAGCAATGCAAGAAAAAGTGAATTCTGCGTGGGTTGACTCGCAGGAAACTGGTTGGTTACCTACACAAAGAGAGACATTTCTTTTATCTGACGCAAAGGGCTTGATAGAACCTCCAGTTTGGGGGGAGGGGTGTTTGGTTTGGTTTTTTTTGTTTTGTTTTGTTTTAGTTTTGGTTTTAGTTTGGGGGGTTGGGTTTTGGTTTGTGGTGTTGTTGGAGGTTTTGTGGCGTTTTATTGTTGATGATTTGTTTGGGTTATTTTTTTATTCGCTTGTTTGTTTGGGTGGTTTGTTTGGGTTGGGCTTTTTTCCCCTCATTACCTGGGGCGTAAGGCAGTCAGGCACCCCCATCCCAACGGACGTGACCCGCTGCCGAGGGATGCGCAGGCACTGCTGGCAGAGACGGTAGCAACATCTGGCCTAGATGGACCTTCCGACGGACGGGCAAAGGAATGGAAGGCTGAACGGGGGTGCCAGGGCTTGCTGCAGCTGCGTCCTTCGGCAGTATCCCAGCGCGCAGCCATTCACAGGCGATGTCCGCGAACGCGTGTGCACGGCTATTACGAACACTGTGGACATGCTTCCTCCGGTTTCATGGGGCATTTTGACTATTCAAAGCTCTAGTTTCTAAGTCTTGAAATAGTGAGTTGGGTTTTTCTATTTTCCTTTCCTCCTCTTTATTTATTTTTTTAAGGCTCACACCTTTGTCTTGTCTGCTCTCTGCTTTACTGAGAGAGCCAGGAATCGATTCCCTCCCTCTTCCCTGCTTTCCTTCCCGTTTTTTTTACAAATTTGGAACTAATTTCAGAAACGGCGTGACCTCTGTGAAATCTGTCTACATATTTGTTTTAAAGATTCCCTTTCCACTTAGTTTCACAGCCATTGACTTCGACGTGAGAAATATTTTTTTTAGACACTTTGCTCATTTTAATCACCAAGGGGTCAGAGAGACCGAGGATGAGTGTTCTATAGTGATTCCGAAGTGCAGGAAGAATGACAACTAAATACAGCCACGGCTCTCGGATGTCATGGACAGATCCGATGTGTCCGGGTACCTTGCAAACCTGCAAGGTTTCCAGGCACCGGTGATTGGGACAATTTCTCCTACGAGGCACTTTTGACGAGAAAATAACTAAAAAAAAAAGATTAAAAAGAAAAAAAGAAAGAGGGAAGGGCGAAGAGAAAGAAAAAGAGTAAAATATTAAAGTAAAAAAGAAGAAGGAAAAGGACAGGAATACGAGGAAGGAGGTGAGCAAGGGGAGAGATCCGAGACCATAAGTGGAAACTAGTAAAAGTCTTGTTACAGTATTTACTCGGGATCCATGGTGTCACAAGCTCTCTTACTTAGGAAGCCAGAGTTTTATTCCTAAACGAGTTAAAGAGCCATTTACCTCTGTCGTGTTCTATTCATCAAGCCACAAGTTGAGAGTCCCTAACATGAAACTATTTGTTTGCTTACACAACCAGCTGGGTGCAATTTCACGACTGAGATATCTATCTGAAAGCGCCTCTCATTTATTATCCTTACTTGTCAGCGAATCCGTTTTCCAACTTTTTTTCCACCTCCACGCCCATTCCTTCTTCATTCATCTGTTTAAATGGTCCCTTAAGCATTTCAACACCAACCCTGTTTCCCCTCTGAGCACTTTTAGCGCAAAATAGCCGGGGAACAAGGCTGAAAACTGCCAAGATGGAAAAGACGACCGCTTCCCAAGGTGACTCAGTGCTCCTGCTCCTTTCTCTCTCTCTCCTCCTTTCTCCCGAGAGGTCTCTGAGAGTGGTTTGGGGCCACCCTCTGCCTCTTCCATTTTTAAGTGAGGTGCAGCCACATGAAAAATAAAATCATATTACCTATCTGTGAGGAAAGATCGGAGGCACCTCCAGCTTGACATTGTCAGGGTCGTAGATAGGTAGGGCCCCCGATAGCCCTTGTTAGACTGATTCTAGTCGTCACTGGGATGCAAGGACTGGTGTGCGGACGAAGCGGGGAGTACAATTCAGAAGAAGGCTTGAGGAGAGATGTCAGAATCTCTTCTACGTCCACGTGGCTTCCACTAAAAATGCAAAGACTACATGAAACGGGCCCTATCGAGTTATAAATGTAATTGCGAAGAAAGAAAACAATTAACAAAAGGGATAGTGGGAAATTGTACCTCCTCTCCTTTTCCTTACCCACAATTTTGCAAAATCAGGGTAATGTGTATAGTGTTTCAAAGCAGGTCCTTTTGGCTGACAAGAGACTCACTATTAGTGATCTCAGTAATGGCTATATAATAGTGTAAAATATATACATTTCCTAGCCCGCAGAACCTCAGTCAAGCTTAAAGCAGTGGTGTAAATCCAAAACTACAGGGTATAAAATATCCTGAGCTGTTACAAAGACAAAAAAAAAAAAAAAAAAAAAAAAAAAAAAACAAGGGGAGGGCAGGGGAGGGCCCCTTAGNCGGAAAACTAAAGCACGGGCCAAAGCATGGGGTCGTGGTCTACCCCACTGAGGAGAGACATATGTGTGTGTGTGTGCGTGTGTGTGTGTGTGTGTGTATGTGTCAGAGACTCCGCGGTAGCGTGAATGCATGTGCGTGTGTGTGCCAGGAGGCAGTCCAAGCAGTATCCCTCTCGGCGAGGGCTGATTAGCTTTCCCCGGCAGCCGTGGACCAGCGCTGACAACTAACAGAGATATCCAGCTCACCATCAGGCCTTCTCCTTTTGTCTACAAACCCTCGGCAGCAACACAGACCCGCGTGCCTCCGCTGCCCGCAACGCTGCGTGAACTGCTGCCCGGCCGCAAGCTGCCGCTCCACCTGCCGCTGCCTGCGGTCCCCTCCCCCCGCCCCTCATCTCCTCGTCAGTTTAGTTCTATTTTTTATATGTATTTTTCCCTTCCTTCCCCTTTGGAGAGGGAAGTGGGAGGCTCTTCCCGCGGTCCCGAGGGTCCCTACGACCCTAAATGTTCACAACAAGCCAGGGGGGCTCTTTTTCATCTTGTTTCCTCAGTTTTCCACTATTTGCACTATAGGATCTGGTGTGCCAGTGACTTCCTTCAATAGACACACGAGTGCCTCCGTTTGCTCTCCTTTTGTCTTTCCTCTCACCCGGAGCTCTCTTTGGGAGTTGAGATATCCATTGAAACGCTGAACCAGCTCCGCGCAAACGGCCGGCAAAAAAGGAGTTGGGATTTAAATTCACAGGCCACTAAAGCGCTTTAAACTCCCAGTTTTGAGCCAAGCTGCATTTCTGAGTGGCTGGAAAGACACATCAACTTCCAGCAAAGCAGCTGAGACTCCCTAAAGTGATACATAAAACTATCAGCTGCTTTTTCCCCCCTTCCCCTGAGAGCCATACAAATTGGTCCATGTTGACAGATGTTTGTAAGTGAGTAACTTCTTTAAGTTTTTCCTTTTTATTTTTTCCCCTCCTTCTCCCCTCATCTAAGCCTTCTTCCGAGCTTGCTTTGTTGTTTTAAAATATGCGTGTCTCTCAGGAATGCAAGTCACGAGCCCAAACTTCGTGTCCAACCTCCCACAAGAAATGATCCTTTTATAGGGAACCCGATATGTCTCAATCTGCACTTCACTCAAAGCCTCTGGATATAGGGCACTGGTCCCTGCTCAAAAATAACTGCGCTGAAACGCCCTTCCACCTAAAAAAAATCCCCACCAATGACTCCCAGAGAAGAAATATCTCCCATAATTAAAGGAGGCAGTGCTCAGAGGGGAATGTAGCCTGGAGGAAAAGGAGTGGGGGGGAGATGGAAAAAAAAAGCGGGGGGGGGGCGGGAGGGCGGAAGCAGCGAGCGTGTTTTTTATTTCTGTACTGGTTGCACTGGGCCAAGATTAGCAGCAGGTTTATCAAGACGAACCTCTCCGGCAGCTTCGGGCGCGTGGGGAGAACGCGTCAGCTCATGAGAAGCAGAGAAGAGGAGAGATTAAGGAGCAGAGCCTAACACCGAGAAAAGAGTAAGTGACCCTCAGTACAATGCAAGAGCCAGGGGACTGTCGGACTTTGAATCGGCAGCCAAAGTTTGGTTGTGAGTGAGAACAATGGCATGAGAATGGCAGGGGAAGAGAAGTCTTGGGACTGAGGTGGGGGGGGGGACAGGGTCCGGGACACCCCTCGTGGGAGTGCGCCTCGCGTTCCCATCCCTTCCCTGAGGAGAACAGGGGCGGCAGCGGCAGAGAGCGAGTGGGGACAGCGATGGTGATGGGGACGCGGGCGAAGGTGGGGATGGGGTCGATGATAGGGATGGAGCCTGCCCCAAGTTACTTAGGGGATTAAAAAAAAAAAAAAAAAGAAAAGGAAGGAGGGCGAGGGGGAAGCTAGAGAAACTTCCCAAGTGATGAGAAACAGATGAGCTCCTGGCTGGGTCACATTTGCTCCCCAGCCCTGATGCGAAGTGACGTCAGCAGTTGCATACCCTATCTTCGTCAGAGCAAGCGGGATGGGGATAGGGGCCTTTCGTCTGCCTCCCCTCCCTTCTTCCTCTCTCAGTCGGGACAAACTTTCTTCAGGATTATGCAAAATCATGCTCCAAGAGCTCCTGGCCGATGTGACACCTTTCCCTCCATGTGCCGCGCCATCCACACATCCAGAATATGGAAAGTTCGCAGGCCTCTACGCCTATAGGATCTGGAACGGCATAAGTTTCCAACAATCAGCACCTCTTTTAATACGGACCAGATGGTTCTCGACGACACTGCCACAGCCAGAGAGTTCCTCGGTTTTCACTAAACAGTGTTCTTTTGCAATTGTACTCCATGTTGAGATCAACTTTATTAGCCACTTTTCCCGCGTATCTACAACATAGCAAAGCTCAACTCCTCCGCCGCCCCTCGGCACAGGGGGAGGGTGGGGAGGGAGACAGGAGCGGTGGCAGACAGCGCTTCTCATGCTCAATAAAGATGACATTCCTGCCTGTGTGTATACATGTGTGCACAGATAAATAATACATATGCATATTTATTCATTATATTTGATCAATAACGCTCGTATTTGTTAAACCTCAATTGAATGCTCTCACCTGCCTGATAACAAACATCACAGGGCGATTAATATTGCATATGGTTAATTATTATGCCAATGCATTATGCCTCGCTCTTCCTGTGTACTCAGATTCCCTCTAAAATGCCACGCAAACACGAACATCTCTTGGAGACACTTTGCTGCGAAGAAGGAAAATCTCAGCCCCTTGAAGTCTCTGGGAATTCCTAAACATTGACAGGGGGAAACTGTGGGTAAATACATTCCTGAGAGCTAGACGCTCTTGTACTAAGGAGGGAGATGGAGAGCGAGGGAGAAAGAGCGAGAGAGAAATCCTTGCCTAGAAAACATCCCAGATCTTTTAATTCACTGTCCGAGATATACTGGCAGAAGGCTGCATCCAAGAATGCATTTTTCTCGTGGATTTTCGCGACGCCTTTCTTTTAACGTTCAGCAGGGAGTCTGTTTTTGACACGGCTGTTTAAACAGCCGATTTAGTCCTTCGCAGGTGTGCTTCTCTCTTTTCCCACTTTTACAGGAACTCTTAAACTTTTCTTTCCTCTCCTGCCAAAATCACAGATGTTTATTTTATTGGTATAACCTATAACTTGACTATTTCATGAATAATATGCCTCAACAAAAGAATAATAGAAGCGGTCTGGATACTTTCCAATTTACCCATGTACTTGGTCATAAAATAACATGTCAAAAACCCCCTCACATCTACTTTCCTAAAATGAAGTGTTATAAGTAGCTTTTAAAGAAGGTTTCCCTCGTTTTAAAAAGAAACAGGTAGAGTAGAGATAAACTGGTACCCATAAGTCTAGCATATTTATAATGGTTTTAGGATTTGAAAGTAACTAGTCATGGGATAAGCCATTTAGAGCTGACGTTTTAAAAGCTACTTAACCTCAGACATCCTTGAATCTTAAAGAAGGATTCCCTGCAATACTATTCAAAAAGGAGTCTTCTGTAATTTAATCGCACATCAAGAAGAAACCGTGCACAGGCATGGCTTCAGATGCTCTGTTAGATACTGCTTCAACTCAGATTTTATTTTCCTACGTCCTCAACACGTCCTCCAGTGTACTCGTCAGACCATATGGCCAAGAAGTGCGATCCAGCTCCCACCTCTTTCTCCTTCCTTCTTTCCCATCTTTGTCCCGGGGATGAAGCCGACTTCCCGGCGCTTCTCATACCCGGGGTATTTCATCAAGCTTTGTCCTTTGTATGGGAAGGGGAGATCGGGACCTGCAAGCACCCATATCTCTACTATTTCCAGAATAAAAGGCGAGAGACTTTGTTGGACAAGCTGCTAGAATGTTTTGAGGATGTTGTCTGCACCCAGAAAGATCCTCTGCTACTTCCCACCCCCTGGAAGGGGCTCCCGGGTGCTACCTATCTCCTTGACTTGCCGGAAGAACTGAGATGCTAAAACCTGCCGAGCCTGGGTAGGGGGAGTCACCAGCCGGGGCTGACCAACGTGGAGGGGAGGTGCACCCGTGCATATGCCGCTGCACCTCGGGGTTGAATCCACACGGAGTCAGGGAATTATGTGAGAAACACCAGATCCCGGTCCAGTTTATCTTCACCAAGCAGGTACAGGTCCCGAGGGGAACCTGTCAGTGCTTCCCAAAGCCCGTGGCCTACTCTACCCTGCCTTGCCAACCACTGTTGGCAGGAAACNATAACCGACCAGTCTGTCCCATGGGTGTGCGGGAGAGAGGTTAAGAAAATGGCCCCTTTCTGAGTGACAAAATGTTTTTGTTTCTTCCTCTCTCTTTTCTCCCAAAGCCCTACCAGAAAACCACTGCTAACAAGGGCAGGGGGATTTCCAGCTCTCTGCAGCGTCCCTCTGCTACTTGTTTTAGCGGGGTGATAGGTTCTCCCTGTCACCGAGGCTGATCCACAAAAAGGCAGACTTAGGGGTCAGCAGGAAAATGCTACGTATAATTTCTGGAGCGGAAAAACATACCACCCCAAACCACCCATAGCCCTGTCTGGGTAGGAAAAAAATAATTTAAATATGTTAAGTGACACGGAGTTTGCATTTATGTGGACACACTGGACAGAAAGTAGACAGAGCCAGCGGGGAGAGTCACGCCATTAAGACAGGGGGTCTTTATTTATAGATGGTGTATTTACGGTGAAAGAAAGGGAGTATCTTACAAAGCTCTTACTATATCCCTGATAACAAAACCTGTCACATCTTTACTTTGTGATGGAAAGGAGAGAATGTCCTCAGCTGAACATTTCTGAAGTGATTATTATATGCCTTTCTGAGAAAGGAAAGGAAAGGAAAGGAAAGGNGTGAGAGAGAGGGGAGAGAGATTTGTTCATACTGTGCCAGTCTCTAATTTTACGTTCTCAATACCACTCAAGTTCCCTCTGTCCACACTCTCACTGAATGATCTTCCGTTAGTGTGAGCAACCCCTGCTTTAAAATAAGAGTTTTTTGCAGGGGCCCGGAGGTGGGGAAGGGAGGGGAGAAGTAAGAATGGGAAATACAGTAATACAGTACACAGCTTTTAAAAAATATTATTATTTTATCCCCCACTCCAAGTTACGACAACTTTTTTTTTTTTTTTTTTCTGAGCGCGTGAAACGAAGGACACAAAGACAGTATATCAGTGAAAAGAAGAAAGTGGCCTTTTAATGAGAACTAAAGAAAACCAAACCGTAGATGAAATGTACCGTAAAAGCTGCTTCAAAGTATAGTCTAATTCCCCTGAGTTCAGCCATCAGATAGATTTGGTAATTGGGAGTTTACTGCACAGAGATAAGGCAGCATGGTATGGATAACCCTGTATTTCTTCCCTTCAGTAATTACAGATATGTTTCACGCACTGTTTTTCACAGAACCATAGGATACTAGAGACCTCTTACTCCTGCAAATGAACCAAGAGCCAGACATCACCATAGGAAAAAAACCCCACAACAAAAAACAACAGCAACAACCCCCCCCAACCACCAAACAAAAGAACAGCCACAAAAAATACTCCACAAACAAACAAAAAATTACCTACATACTCCAAACTAAAATGATTTCTCCCTTTTCTAACTGTGATCTTGGCTGCATATGGACTCTAGCAGGGGTGATAACAGCATCTATTAGCTGCTGCTTCCCTTATTGGCGTTTGCTTCTATGCTCGGCTTTCATTTTATGTGTATTTTCTGACCTTAGTTTTGCTATATCACAAAAAGTCTCCACAAGTAGAAGAACGATAAATCCAGCCAGAAACTAGACAGATTTCCTTACCAATGTGTAATCAAGTTAAGGGACATTGTTTTGTCAGACAAGCGCTAAGCAGAAAATAAATCCTTGGGTCAGTGGAAACACAACGGAGAGCTGCTGGCATGTGTGTAAATTTACTTTTAAAAGCAATAAATCAGTGCTAAATTAAACAGCTGGGCTCCCTATCTCAGAGAAAGTTTCAGGTTTAGGCAAATCTCAGCGGTGAGTTGCAGCCGGACACCACAGACCTCGAGCCCTGGGCAGAACGAAACATCCCGCCTCCCTCCTCGCCGACTGCAGCCCCACCTGTGCCAGCCGAGCAGAGCGTCGTGGGGAACACCCGAGGGAGGGGTGTCAGCCCCGGGGGACACCCAGTGGTACACACACACACACCCCAACTCGGCTCGTGGATGAGGGATTGCCTGCGGAGCCCCCTCGGCTGACTTGCCCTGGGACCGAATATCGCGACCTGCCGAAATAGCCCCAGACTATTATTATCCAAGTGCTAATTTCATCATTTCCGGACCACGAGTCAGATGCATGGCATGCAGGCGGTCGCAGTCGAGAGGGGGCAGGAATCTACGCTTATTTAGTGGTAACTTCTCGTTTTAAGAGTACTTGCAGTGAGTGTGAATAAGTTTTATGCACCTGCTCGCCACAGGACCCCGGGCGTCTCTTGCCTGATCACATCTGCCTACTGTTTTCAGAAATGATGAGCGAGGTAGAGCGAGAAAAAGAAGGGTAAAAGGGACAAGGAAGGGAGAAAGGAGAGATGATAGACAGAAGGATTGAAGGGGGAGAGGAAAAGACAGAAAGAATGAAAGGATAAAAGAGAGCAAAAGAGAGAAAGCAAAATAAAGCAGAGACGGCAAAAGAAAGTCAAAGAGTGAGAGAAAGCAAGCAAGAAAGCAAGGAAAAAAGCAAGAAAGCAGGAATGAAAAAACAAGAAAGCATGAAAAAAAAAGCAAGAAAGCATGAAAGCAAGCAAGTAAGCAAGAAAGAAAGGCTAGACACCTGCAGTAACATTCTAGCACGCTGATATAGACACACCATAAATCAATAAGTTATTAAATCCCTCAAACAACAAAAGCAATATCGCAGAAGATGTACTGGCATGGTTTTCTCTTAGGGAATATCTGTACGTGACTAAAGATTTTGAAATAATCAAGTAAACATCTAGAAGGACTTAATAAATATATTTTTAGACAGAGATGTCAATGAGTGGCAGGCATTTTCTTCCGAACAGTGGGAAGACGATTTGGGTGAAGGGTTTGTGGCGACTCATCGACAGTGGAACCCTTCGACCTGCTTGCAGGACGCTTCGGTGTTTGCAAGCCGCCCGAGACGTGGAAGCGTTGTTTTTGTTTTTATGGTTTTGTTTTTGTTGGTTGGGGTGGTTTTTTTGGTTTTGTGGGGGTTTTTGTTCTGATTTGGTTTTGGGGAGTTCTTTTGTGTCTCTGGGATCCCTGCAAGTCTGAGAAATAAAAGTAGCACTTGACGGGACGGGAGCCGAAGCGGTCATTTAATGCAACATGTCTTTGTTTTGCTGTCTTTGAGAGGAGGATCTGAATACCCCGTAAAGTTTGTTCACTTGTTTCTCTGTTTGTAGATAAGAGCATTGGCAGTTTCTAAGTTTCACCCAAGGCACTGCTGCTGCTATCAAGTAACATTTAAAGTAACCTACTCGGTTCCCCTTTGACAAATCGCTTCTGCTATTCGGACGTGCTCACCCGCACTCCGATTGCGCCGTTTCTCCTCATGATAACACCAAGGAGGAGGTTTTAGATGAGAGTTTTTCTTTCCTACGTTGTTTTGTTTTTTTTTTTCCGCGTGTTCGTGATTTCCCTGGCAGGCGGGAGAGGGGGTGGAGTGTCCTGGTAGTGAACAGCCAGGTGCGCACCCCTCGGCCCCTCCACGCCCGCAGCATGTCGTGGAGAGTGTTCACAGGGAATTAAATAAAAATAACTTTAAAAAAAACATAAAAAACCCCAGAGCGGAGTGGTCCCTTCCGCAGCCGAGGAGGCGTCCTCCTGCGCCTCCCGCGTTCCCCTCCCGCCAGCACCGCCCGCTCCCGCCACCACTGCGCCGCTTCCCGCGGCAGGGACTAGGTGGCGCTCCGCCTCGTGGGACCTG
>WEKX01015474.1:0-29410 GCA_013390025.1 Pitta sordida
CTCCCATACTTGCAAAGCTGTTATTTACTTACAAGCCATTTTCAAGGTGACACTGTTGCCTTTTCAACCTCCGGTCACTCGGTGGCACTGCAGGCTGTGCAGACACCCAAGCTCAGGCTGCGCAAGCAGCCTCCAATGGCACTGGCTCTGTACGCAAGCAGTGCACCTCAACCGGCACTGCTTCTGTATAGAGGCTGATGTTGGTTAATGCCAACCGGGCTGGTTTAGCTGTAACACTCCTGTCGCGCCATGCTGCCGATGTTCACGCACCAGCGCCGCTGCTTCCTAGTTGTTACGTAAACAGCGGCCACTCCACAGTGCTTACATAAACTGCGTAAGCCTCTGGCGCCGCCTCTCCACCTTGGCGCAACTGCCCCCTGGCACCGCCCCGCACCTACGTAGACTGGCACCGCCTCCCAGCACCTCCCACGAAGGCGAAGCTGCACCACACCAGGCATGCCCACAACTTCTGTCGCACGTGCGAAAACAGTTCCCGTCACTCGAAGGAGTGTTTAGATGCCGGGACCCACGCCTAATGCCCCGCCCCTCCTGGTGGAGCCTGGGTCACGCCCCTCCTGGCGATAACAAAAAAACACTACTACTTCCGCATTTGCGTAGTGAGCTGGTTGCCTGCGCACAAGCACACACAGCACCTCCAAACGTGCAAGCCCAGTCCCTTTCGGGCAGCGGGGGTTCCGAACCCCCCCAGTCCATGCCTCCTCACTGAACCCCTCCGAATCCTGGCAGAGCCATTTGGGTCTCGGATCACGCAGCGTTCCAGTCCCTTTTGGCCAGCGGGGTTTTCGCACCCCCCAGTCTGCGCCTCCTCACCAAACCCCCCCCAGAATCCTGGCGGAGCCGTTTGGGTCTCGGATGCCTTTCAGGCATCAACTCCAAGCTACCGCCGCCTTTTGGCACCCGACACTGGTAGCACCCCTCAGCACCTGCGCCAGATCGTTCAGCCGCTTAGCGGGGAACTTGAAGTGTTTATTTCCTTGTTTCCGGGATCAAAGAAGATCAAATGAAATTTCAGGGTACCTACATCCGTGCCAGTCATCCCATGGTGGCTTATGACTCCCCCTTATGGCAAATTAAGAGAAAAATAAGAGTTACAGAATTTAGGATGATAATTTAGAGAATTACCTTGAGTCTCTCAGAGGGTCCATTTTTCTGCTTCCCGGGATGGAACGAGAAGGCACAGGAACCTTCCAGGAACCTGCCTGCTTGGCGCCAGGCTCAGGGGCCCACCCTTTCGTCCTGGAAACAGAAACTTGTCCCATCTGGGGTGCCAGCTGATTTAAGGAAAATCAGTCGGGACTCAAGGTAATTGCTTGCAAGAAGGAAAAATTTATTTTTGGCCTAAGAGCCAAGGAAAGAGGGACCAGAGTGTCCCCTGCCCCTGCCAGATGCCAAAAGAGAACAACCCAGATTTGTCACCCATCTTTAACCCCTTGTCTCATACATATGCAAATCACTTCATGAATATTCATCCTTTTAACATTATGTAATTTGCTATGAGTCCTTCAACCAATTAGCTTCAATGTTTCTCATTCCTTTCCCCTTGTTGTGGATAAAATTCACTTTTGTTTACCTTCAGAGACTGCAGGACACCCTTAATATTCAACCTTAACTCTCAGGTCTTCTGAATGATTTTAAAGTCTACTAATTCTTCTAAAATTCACTAGAAATTCACTAAATTTTCACTAATTCATTAAAATTCCTAAATCTCTATGTCCTTACCTAACTCATTAAATTTGTAATTTTCTGAATCTCCAAACCACTGCAGTCTGTATGGCAAGAGAGAGGCTTGCTCAGCCAGTGTGTTCTCAGCAGCAGTGTTACTACAGGGATGCAACTCAGCAAGGAAGCAGCTATCACAGCTTGTAGATTCAAATGTTAATTAGGGTACTTCTCATAGTTTACATATGTTAAGAAAACCCAAGAAAGGCACATACAATTTGTATACTGTAATGTTTTAACTTGTTAATTGCACTGGTGGAAAAATGGAGCAGAGCAAGAACTTAAGAGGAAAAAATCTCATGCCTTTGTCCCCCTGGGAACTGGCCAGGTGGGATGGGGGCCATCTCTGCTGCATTCCCTGACTGAGCTCTGTGGCCGCCTCCCTGCTCTCCAGCACTGTTTCGGCTACCCTCACTCAGACCGGGGGCGGGCAGCAGGGGGACATGCCACAGCCACCTCACTCAGACCACGGCGGGCCAGGCTGGGCGCAGTGTGGACATGGCACCAGTGAAACCGTGGCGGCTGCCTCACTCAGACCACAGTGGGGCAGACGCAGCATGGGCAGAGCAGTGCACCCATGGTCCATGCGGCACGGCATGAGGGATGATTTGAATACTCATGACTGTCTAATTTCAATATTCATGACTGTCAGTTCGCACAGACACAGTCGCAAAATGTACCTCCCCAGTCGCGGAAAAATCATGCCGCACAGTACTGAAGCTGTAGTATGTGAAGCACGAAGTGGAAGAGGGCTGACTGTAGTACATTTCAAACTTATAGTAATAAGTCTCTGCTTATTTTTGTGCACTAATGTGCAAATAAAGCCATAGAAATCACTAAAAAATGACTGGAAAAAAGGATTGAACCTACACTTCTGTTTACATATTAATCCCGATACTGGGTTGCTGTTACTGTTGGAAATAATTTAAATCCATACCTCATAATCTAATACAAAATCTGTCAAGCTCTTAAATATGGGGAGTAAATTCACTGATACTTGGCAGAGATGGCAATGTGCCGCTGCCTTCTGCATTGAAAAGAATTACAAATGTTCATACATTTATGAGTTTTAAAAATTAATTCTGACTGGAGGTCTGTACTCGTAGGTATTTCTCGACTCTCAATCTCCCTTGCTGCTAACGCAGTTGGCATTGTACAAAACGTCTTGAGATTTGCCTGCCTAAAACATGCCTGTCCAAATGATGTCGCATCTAAAAAAACCCAGGAAAAGTGAGAGATGATATTAGCTCTATCTATTCTTGGATATATTCTACAGAGTTCAGAGAGCATTTTGCTTTTCTCTCTTACAATCCTATCTCCCAGAGCCAAGAGTCCACCTTTTATGAAAGATCCCAATGTAAAGAGGCATTGGCATATTTCCTCACCAACTCAACAGTATAGTTAGAATCACTCTTCAAAAACACCTTGCTTGATGCCATCTTAGGCCTCTTTTCTCCCCCAGCCAGTCTTCCATAGCCAGAATGCCACAAATGGACTTGCTTGAAGTTGTCCATACCTCAAGCCTGAGAGGGCAGCATCTGTAGAACTTATGAGTCCTTCCCAGCCATAGTCCACCACTGGTGTCTTTGCTAAGAAATCACAGATGGATGCTTGTCTTCACCAGCATGAAGACCTGAGTTGGTAATTCTGACAGGCAGTCAGAAACACATTGCCCAGCCAGGCAGGGGATGATGCTGTTCTCTTCCTCCACTGATTTGAGTTGGTGATGACTATTCCTCAGACAGGGACACAGAGATACAGGAGAGCGCTGCCTCACAACTAGAGGGCTCCAGCATTTTGGGTGATGTGTACTGCCTCTCTGGTTTTTGTTGTGTAGAACCCTGGACTGCCCTGCAGTCCAGATGAGGGAAATCCTTGTCACTCTCAGAGTGCCTATAAGAGGACCTAAACTACAACTTCACTGGCTCTGAGGCAGAAAGAAGAAAAGCTGGGCCGAAATCATTGAATAACGGCTAGAAGCAAAACACAGCGGGGTCATGGGCTTAAAACCCTGGATAGAAGAGGTAGGTTGAGGGAAGAAGACAGCAGGAAAAATGAGATATTAAAATGTGCTATGTGTCTTGGTTTCCTTTCCCTTCTACAGCATCGTCTGTGGGCTGCTCAAAGGGAACCTAAGAGACCAGAAATGGGAATTTGCAGAAGTAAAGACTCATTGCTCCTCGCTCAGTGTATTTCCCATTGAGCTGTATTTGATGCCTGTTGTAGATTATCTGATTCTTTGACGGTGTTTGATAGTATTCACCTATGTGCTTTATCTCTCTGTCTGTCTATCTATCTATCTATCTATCTGAAATAGCAATCAAAACCTTAAGCTCAGTAGAAATTCCTAATTAGATTTTTTTATCTGTAAAATACATATATTGAGCTCTATCAAAATCACATTGTTCTGGGACTTCACATGAAGGTCATACTGCTCCTGTCCAAACAGTGCAGAATAGGCCTGATGGAAGGTGATCCAACCTGATTGCCCTGAATGCTGCAAAGGGATAAAGGAAGGCAGTACCTTATCATTGATTCTGTAATTAGAGCATTAGAACATCAATGAGAAAAGTGGCCTGTCTGTAACTTCAGCTTCAATGCACAGGCAGCAATACTGAAGTGCACTTGCTGATGGGGTGTTGTAATTTTACTCCTTCATGGCCTGGGCAAGGTCCATAGTCCTGTACTGCATAGGAAGTCTATCTGGGTAACTGGTAGCTTTTGATCTGATCATACCTGTTGGGATGATATATACCCTGGAAACTATGCAATATGACAAACCCGAACATGGAGCAAAAACTAAGAATAAAAATTCCAGTATGTTTAGTTGTGCAGTTTGTAAACAGTACACCCAGGGCTGAATTTCTACACCAGCTATGCAAAGAAGAGATGGCTGTCTTTATGAGAAATTAGAGCTGCTTTCAACATTTTATTTGTCTGTCTCAAGTACTCTGTATGACAGCATTATGTTATAATTATCTGAGACTCTGATCTATGCAGTGGCATGCAGTACATTTAGGATTGTGAATACAGTTATACCTCCTCCATCACGAGGAAACGGACAGGCCAATGCTGTCGCAAAAGCCTAACCTTGCAAAGAACTGCAGGTCGTTAATATGCATGCAGGCCACGCCCATTGCCCCACCCCACCCCCCGGAACTCTGCATGGGGAAGCAAAGGGAACTGTTTCTGAGCCCCCTCTGACCCGGGAGACCCCCAGCACCCCAAGAATCTGTTGGCCTGNTAGGAACGGGAGCACCCCACCACCATTACGAGCACTCACCCTGCAGGGCGGGGTGAGTCCCGACCCACAGGCACCACGGCACCGCCCCTTGGCAGAGCAGAGTCAAACTGCACATGTCTCAGCCAGCTGCGCTCGCAGACGGCAGAACCATATTTGTGAAAAAATTGCTTCGCAAATGGGCGAGGTCGTGAAGGAGAAGTCGTGATACAGAGAGGATTCACTGTATTTGCTTTTCATATTTAATGCCCACGGCGAACTGAGTAGCTCTCAGGTGCTTATGAAGATCTCTGCCTCAAAGTGCTGCAAAGGTATTGAAGGTGACCGGAAAGACTGGATGACATTCAGATCT
Organism: Pitta sordida; assembly: GCA_013390025.1. Taxonomy (NCBI): domain Eukaryota; kingdom Metazoa; phylum Chordata; class Aves; order Passeriformes; family Pittidae; genus Pitta; species Pitta sordida. The sequence continues at coordinate 5,334 of WEKX01015474.1, forward strand.
TTTTCTAGTGTAAGGGCAATATCTCCACTAAGGTAAGGAGAGCAGTTCTGGATTACAGAAAATACAATATTGCATTTTCACATTTCCCAATTACATTTGAAACCTGCAGGGACTTCCTGAAAAAAAGTGCAGCACAAGGAAGGGAATGGATTTGAAAAGAAAAATGTGATTCCGGGAAAATGGAAACATTTTGGAAATTTAGATTGCTGACCCCTGTGAAAATGCTAGTTTCATAATAGAGGTGGAAAGGGAAGGAAGGGCTTAGCATTTTCAAGGTGAAGAATCCAAAGTCATTCCCATAATGCCTCTCTCTCTCCCATTCCGTGCATAAAGGGAAGGTAGGGACTGCAATCTCAACTTGACACAAGCTGTCCTCTGTGGCTGTACTGCCTCCCTCCCTGGCTGTCCTGGGATGACAGAAGCAGAAAAGGGACCTAAGAGTGCATCTTCTCCTCATGTCCTCCTGTGGCTCTGTGTTTTGAATTTTTCACTGAAAGGAGAACTATACTCTGCCTTGCCTTTCCAGCTGCTCTCTGTCCTCTGCTTACCTAAACTGGAAGCATTAGCACTCCCCCTGCAGGTACTCCATATAGAATTATTACAGGATGAAGTGTGAGAAAAGTCTTAACAGCTGCCCTTGCAAATCCCTGGAGTGAGCTTTAATAAGACTCATTGAAAGAATCCCCAAGAATCCCTCACTTTTAAATACACATTATCATTTTAGCACCAGCTGTTTCACCTTTTCTCATACACATGGTTTCCAAATGTGTTCAGAGTTTGCCTGTTACCTCTATGTAAAGTAGCCTAATGACATGCCAAAATGAGCAATGCCAGTGGAACAGAGAGGTGAGGCATGTGGCCTGAAGAGCCAGAGGGGACTAATGTAGCAGAGCCTGACACTGCTGATGTCACTCATGTCCATGTGTGGCTGGGGAGAGCATGGCAGGCCACCTGTAATGGCAGGCTTCCATGGTGCCTTTAGCATCACTGGGAATTGATAGACACAGAGGATTAAGTATGGCCTGGTGTAGAGCAAAAGCATTTTTCATCCGCCAGCGAAGATGTCCGCAGCATGCACATCACAAACCAGGGGCAAGTCAAGTCTTTGCCTGACACCTTTTCCTCCACTCTTCTTGGTCTTTTTCAGTTGGAGGAGGACAGGCCTTCTCAGCACTCCCTCCCGAGGTACAGCCCCCTGAGAAGACTGGCGTCCTCCGTTTTCTCCTCCTCAACCCTGGAGACAGAACACTACCCTCACGTTGGTGGCACTTTCATACAGCGCAGCCGTTCAGCGGAGAGCAGCCCTGTGCGCATGCCCCACCGCAGGCACATGCCCCTCACGGCAGGAAACCACAGACTCATGCCTTCCGTCCTCCGCATTTCCAGGTCCCAGCTCCAGCAGGTGTGGGCCCGCTTCACACACAAAACATAGCCTGTTCAGGGAAGCAGCAGCCTCCATAATGCAATAATAGATCCCACCTGTCCACGATATGTCACCACTTAATGCAATATTGTATCACAGACAACACTGGTCTAAGGTACTGTAACTTCCAAAGCCCCTGCAACCAGACCCCACACAGACCAAAAGCATCTGCCTTTCTAAACCTTCCAGCACTCTGGGCAAGGGGCCGCAGCAAAGATGAAGATGAGAATGCAGACGGTGAGCATGTGACGTGTGAAAGACATGGATACCAGGGCTCGTCTGAAAAACTCATTCACACAACCTGCAGCTTTGGGGTAGGAAGTGAAGGGCTGCCTCACTGAACAAATGCAATCAAGAAACAAACCTTGTCAAATTATGACTGAACTGGAGAGACCATTACTTTCCTCAGCAAATCAGTTTAAGCATCTTTATTGGTATCTTACACTAGGCCAAATCTGTAAGCAGTTTTACTCCATCCAGATACAGGCAGACTCCACTGAAAGCTCACCTGAGGCAGGACCTCAAGTTTGTCCCGCTTGTGGAGTTATGATCCTGTATCTCTTTGTTGCTTTGGCTTTGGAAATCCCCTTGCTTTTGTTGCCATTTAGTTTCCATATAGTCACCACACATTTCTCTCTCTCTGGCTTTGCCTCTGTTACATGGCAGTGGAACTCTCCACTCCTAATCTGCTCCAAATTTTCCTTCCTTCCCCCCAGAGGCCCTAACTGTAGAGTTGAATAGCAAGGGTTTTCTTACTGATACAATTGTATATTATGCTGTTTCTAAATTTCAGAAATTTTAGGCACCTGTAGCTTTTCAATGGCAGAGAATTCCTGCTTCTTGGCCTTGCTTTGAAATGCCTATGATAACAGATCTCACTAGAGAAATAAAGTGGCCTCAGCTCTTGGTATACTGAGCCCCTGGAGTTCTTGCCTAAAACTGACTTGAATCTCAGAGGAAGAGAGAGATCAAAGTTAATTTAAATTGTCATAAATATGCTTGTTTCCCATGTTTGCAAAAATATATTCCCCTTATAAGTAGAGCTGCAATATAAAACACAGATTGTATGAAGACCTTCTGTAGTTAAGTGAATGTAGTAACTGCCTTCTATTGACAAAAGCTTTTGATCAGATCTTCTGGCAAAAGAGGTAGTATGGATAGTAAGGTTGAAGAAAGGTACTCAGGGCTTTAGGAAAGTGTCAATCCAAAGTAAAATACTGTGCAGAAAAAAATTAAGCACCGCATACAGACAAGAGAATGTATAGGGAGCTCAGGCAGATGTGAAAATGCATTGGGATAAGTATGAGTGTTCAAAGAAAGTTGTGACATGGATGTATCCCTGCATAGATACGGTGTTTCCAGTGGGCTTACAAGAAACAATTTCTTCCAAGTACTAATTTCTGTAGGTATATCTGCCCTACCTGAGACTCCTTTAATATCAGATTCACCCTACCATAAGCAATCTCAGACAGTGCAGCCCCAAACAGAGTGCCTGGTCCTTTCTGAAATTCATAGGACCTGGCCCGGTGTGTCTGCGTGCTGAGGACATGCTGAGACAGGCTAACATGATGAAAGAGCATCCCAGTGGGTACAGGGATGGAGATTGGAGGGGGCAACACACCCTCCTTGAGAAGATTCAGTACAGGTATGACCAGTCTCTTCCCACAGTCATTCTTGAATCACTGACATCAATTTCTTTGATTTGCCCTAGGACCATGTGTGAACAAGAACAATTTACTGCTCAGCCCAGATTTTTATCTGCATTTTGTTCATCAGTTCTTTCTTTTTTTTAAAAGGACACTAGGCATTACAAGAAATACTTGGACTGAATTACTCTTATTTGACAGTTCTCTTGTTAAGCACAGGCACCAGAAAGAGCAAGATGTTGCTCTTCTCAAAGTGATATGAGAAGGGCTGATTCCCTTAAGTAGACTGATGTTATTTTTTCCATCTATAGTAAAGACTTTAATAGAACAGCAGCTTGTAGAGAAAACAGAATTTGTGTAAGTAGTAGGCCTAAAATCAATAATTCTTCTTAAGTTTTTAGTATGTTTTGTTCTTAGCCAGCAAAACACTGGTATTCAGTTTTCAAGGTCAATTTTAGGCATGAAAATTACTCTTGTTCTACTTTTAAAAGAAAAATCAAACTTTTTTTGGTTTTGCCTTTGAGAAAAGGGGACAAACAGGATAACTGGGTGTTTATAAACCTTTTTGTTCAAACAAAATGATGACTAGCCAACAAGTAGCTCCATGCATAAAATTCAAAGGTAGTAATCTATCTAATGCTACTCATCATGGTTATATGTTGCCATGATTGTTATATCTTGCCATGACACTGCTCTTTTAAATTCAAAAGTCTGGTTGATTTGTATAGGTTTCAGTAAGACTTTCTTCCAGTTAAAATTATTAATAAATTGAAAGACAACTAGCCAAACATAATATATTAATATGGTGCAATCTCTTACAAGAGGAGCTGTTTCTCTTTAGGATTCCTGATCTCCTGCCCTTAGCTCAGCACAATTCCATGCCTTTAGTGGCTGTAAAGAAGAAAAGAGAAATCTTTGAGGAGAACGTTTGCAGTGACAGAAGGTGGGTAGTTGGATAAAACACTACTGACACGCCAGTTCTGCAGAGAGGTCTGGATTGCTTGAAAACTGCTTGCATTCAAAGTAATTATTGCATTCACCCCAGAGCAAGGTCATGTTTTGAGTACAAAGAATATAGGTGACATGTACAGAATGGGAGAAACTGTGCCCTGGGAGGTGCTGTTTCCCAAAATGGGGTGGGAGTTAAGTGAAGTAATTAGCTGCATTGAAGTTCTCATTATGCTGCTACAGCAAAAAAAAGAAAACAACATTCTTCTTTGATGTATCAGCAGGAAAATGAAGATGTGAGCAGAGGGGAGATCTTCTGTAGTGATGACACCACTACCAGACATTATGTCTAAGTCTTTTATGGAAATTTTGTAAAAGATTTTCCATATCTTAAAGAGGAGAAGTGATACAAAAATCTTTGATTCTGTAAAACCTGCCTTGTAGAATGAACTGAAAGAAGTGAAGTCTGTTATTAAAGACAAAACTAAAAAGTAACATGATTGCTATTGGGTCTACCTGCCTGAAGAGAACAAGAGGAGTTTTAATCTTCCAGGCAAAGATATGTATATAGTAGCAAAGGTAAAACTAGAAGCAGGATGCTCATTTTAAAGACATAGGTTTGTGGTAAACCACTGAAATACATTATTGAAAGACAATTAATTCTTTGCTGTTCAGACTCTGCAAGGTGGGTGTGAAGGAGGGTAATGCGGGTACCCCAAAAAACTCCAGGAGTGGAAGGATTTAGGAAAATTTATTTCCAAGGGGAGAACACTAGGAAAACATAACAGCATGTACACCGAACATGTGAGAATGCCCCACTTTTCCTCCTCCAGGCCTTCTTGATATCTTGCCTGGCCTCTCCTTACAGGGATTCCAAGGTTGTCTGTGAAAACGTTAACTTTTCAGGGAGTTAGCTCCTCTGCAAAGCAGGAGAAGGAGAAACATCATGTATCTATGGGAAGAGATTTCTTCCAGGTGGCAAATGCTTTCATGAGTGAAAGAAGTTTCTTATCTCCTGGAATTACATCTTCTGGAAAAGGTTTCTATAGCTACAGCGTGATATTGATTTCTAAACCAATCCTGTTAAACCACCAAATCTGGGCTCTGTACAGAGTAATTGGACATGTTGTTGTCACTTGGGTTTTATGGGAAGGCTTATTTCATGATCAATGTGTTTTTTTCAATTTAGTTCTGAACAGGTTAATTGGTGGCAATTGCAGGAATCGTGATGTTAAAGTAGTATGGTAAGAGTATTAGAAATAGTAAACTTGCAAATTTTTTTAGCATCTTCATCTGCTGCTGTAATAATTACTATGGAATCCACATAATGCTGAGGAACAGTTGGCAAATTAAAGAAATGTGAAAATAGCTCTTTTTATATATATTACTATGGAAATGTATTAAACTAATATTGAAACTAATTGAAGTGCAATTCTAAAAAACCTTCTGTAGATTACATTTATATTGCATTTATTTACTGTGTTTCATTTATAATGACTGCAATTATAAGTGTAAATATGTCCAAAATCATTTGGCAAACAACCCCACAACTAGAAAGCTCAAAGGAAGTGTCAAGCAGTCATTTTGGAATGGAGGCTGTGCTTTCATGGTCAAGTTAGGGGAACAGAAGAGTCAGTTCTCCAAGAAGTAGCCTCCTACTCCTACCTCACCGCATCCAGCCCCTTCAGCCCTTTCTCCTGTGCCAGTGCCAGTGTTTGTGTAGCTGCATTGTCCTGCACAGGGAGAAGGACAGTTATTTTCAGGTTTTGTTGATTTCCTGCTTTGGTTCCCTGTCCATTTGCACAACTGCAAGCCAAGGTCAGCAGGGAAAAAAACCAACTGATGGAAGGCTGTTGCCATGAAAAGTGATCATGGGACTATGGGCTGAAGAGTTAATTGCATAGTTATTTGTCCTTTTATGTTTGATAAAGAGGGGTTTTTTTAATTTTTTGGGTGGGATAACCAATATAAATCAATACTAGTGGAATAAAATTCTCTTTCAGCATCAAACTCTTAAGCAAATTGTGTTCAAATTGATGCAAATTGTTCAAATTGATGGCAACAGGTTAGGTAACAGGTTTGGCTAGATTAGGTAATAGGTGATAGGTTGGATTTGATGATCTCTATGGTCTTTTCCAACCTTACTGATTCTGTGATTCTGTGATTCAGAAAAAAGGTCCAGGGACAGGATTTGCATCCTGAGAGATAGGTTTTTCCTTCCCTTTGCACATAGCACTTATCTTCCTCAGAATCCCCATTCGAACTGAGCATTTGACACACCTTCACAGAGCTCATTAGCATCAGGACAGGTAGCTGTTGCTAGGGTCTCATGATCTACTTCAGCAAACAAATGTTCATCACTTTTGTACATACAAATTCCATCTTTTTATATCTTACCCTCTTGGCTCCTTTCACTTTCTTTCTATGCAAAATGAGAGATGTTTCCAGTTAATTGCTCTCTCCCCAGCCTCCTGCCATCAGGAAGGAGCTAATGAGATAAGATTTCTCTGAAAATGTTACTGTAAATGCTTGGGTTAAGCCAACAGGAATTGGGTAAATGTAGTTACTCTGGCATGCATTAGGTTTCAGTGGAGAAGGTTTTAGTGGGAGGGGGTTGATTGGAATTAAGTTACACTGACACAGGTGCTGTTTTGCAAATGCCAGTTTGCATTAGGGACGTCTTCATGTTAAACTCATGTTGAAAAAGTCCCAGATGTGAGCTTGACTTTGTCTGCCATTCCTATACTTCTCTACTAGTGTTGAGGGGCAGGCATGGAAGGCTTCACACATGATGCAGTGAGCAGGCAGAACCTCCTCATCTTCACTTCACTGCTGAGAAGCTAGCTTAGATCTTTGGTTCCCTTTGCCTATCCCGTGTCTTCCCCCTATGACAAAGGCTATTTTCTCCACACTGGTTGCCTGCATGTGTCCCACTCCACACATTCACCTGCCCTATGGTTTACCTCTTTGCCATTAATGGAATCTCATCCCTCCACATTCTTATTGGATCTCTGGGTACCTGCACTACCTCCTGCCTTTGCCATTCCCAAGAATCTGCAAAGCATGCCTCATGCACTGATTTTCTATGCATTGCATAGCTCACAGTGCACAGTGCACCATACAGTGCAACTATACCACTTTGATCAGCCAAGAAGTGTTCCCTCCCCCTGGTTTCCTTGGAGCAAATTGAAAAAAAATGCCACATTTTGGCTCTTGGAGAAGTCTCAGCTCTACATGGAATCTGTGTGAGGATGACATTGTTTAAAAGCAGCTTGATTTCAAAGATGATAATGGAAGGCTTCCATTCTCAGGACTGCTTCCCAAGTTTCAAATGCTGGAATCCTTAGCACTTAGGGAACGCCCCCAAATTATTGTCTGCAGCAGCAGCTAAGTTTAGACAGCTGGCTTCCCCTTAAGATGCAGGTATCATCTGTGTTTGCAAACCATGTATTAGGTGGTTAAACAACACTTCTGTTGTTCTGAACATGTCTCTAAGTTCCATTTAAATTGGTGCCTGGTCTCTGTGAGTGAGAAAATGTCACGACTGCAGTTGCAAACTGCAAGTTCTTCCAAATGGATGTCCTCATTTTGCAGCCTGGGAGTTGAGGGAGCAGGGAGAATCCAAATAAAGATAGAAATAGTATTTAAAAACAACCAGGACAGGGCAATTATAAGTGCAACAGAGGTGACACTTTTTTCATTAACTGTAAACTTTAACATGCTGATGTTTCCTCACATTGCCTGTCTTTAACTGGAAATATCAGAGAATGGTGGATTTTTTCTTGAGGATTAGTGTTCTTCATTTCCCTTTATGAAGGCTTTGCCACTGCCATTAGGCCACCAAAGTATCTTGTTGTTTTAAACAATCGCTTTGTTTCTTTTACGATTCCATTTGTCACCCAGCTCTCCCAAGCTGATTCTGTGACAGTCAGACCCAGATGTTATACAAGACGGCAGTGTACCTTTAAGAACCAGTCAACAACCTTTTTTCCTTTGTGTTAGTACATCTTTTGGATATAGGACATCAGGAGAAAGGTCTATCACTTTGAACTAATCAGCCATAATAAGCGAAGGTGCTTCCCTAGCCCACTCATGGGGCAAAGAGATAAGGTGGCACTTCAGTCATTGGGCTATTTATTTTCCAAGGCTGGCTCTAAAGCCGGTGAACATACACCTTCTCTTCTAACTCATGTAGGTTGTGAGCACTTCAAGATGAGAAACAAAACAAGTGTCATTTGGGACATTTCTCTGCTCCGTGTTTCAAACATTTCTTCCAAAGATTTCACTTCGGAGTGTTTAACTACCTCATTTTTCTTACGCTTCAGTAGCATCACCAGGCTTTGGTACCATCTTTATCACTGGCTACACTGCCCTAAAGTGTGCAGCCTCTTCTGAGAGTCTTGATGATCTGTTTTGCAGTAGAAGTCTTCTGCAGTCAGATGGGAAACCAGACCACCTCAATTCAGCCTTTCCAGAGTTTATTCAGAAACAACATTTCTAGTCATGGTACTCATACCTTTCTATGACCTCTTAAATCAAGAGATCCCCAAGTGCCTTATGGCATCCTGGCTTGCATCAGGAATGGTGTGGTCAGTAGGACTAGGGAAGTTATTCTCCCTCTGTACTCAGTACTGGTTAGGCCACATCTGGAATACTGTCCAGTTTTGGGCTCCTTAGTTTAGAAGGGATGTTGAGATCCTCGAATGTGTCCAGAGAAGGGCAACAAGAATGGCAAAGGGGCTGGAACACAAGTCCTGTGAGGAGTGGCTGAGAGGGCTGGGATTGTTTAGCCTGGAGAAGAGAAGGCTGAGGAGAGACCTTATTGCTCTCTACAACTACCTGAAACGGAGTTGTAGCCAGGTGGAGGTCGGCCTCTTCTCTCCGGCTACCAGTGATAGAACGAGAGGACATGGTCTTAAGCTTTCTCAGAGGAAGTTTAGACCAGACATTAGGACGAACTTTTTCACAGAGAGAGTGATCTCTCAGTGGAATGGGCTGCCCAAGAAGGTGATGGAGTCACCATCCCTACAGGTTCACAGGTTCACAAGTTATTCTGACTTGGAAGGGACCCAGATNTGACAGTTTCCTGTCAATCATTACTCCTAAATCCCTCTCCATTTCACCACTCTCCAGCCTCTCATCCCCCAGCCGATAACGATGCATGGGGTTGTTATGCCCAAAGTGAAGAACCCAGCACTTAGTCTTGTTAAATCTCCTACTATTGGAGTCTGCCCATTTCTCTAGTCTGTCAAGGTCCCTCTGAAGGGCCCTCCTACCCTTTGGCAGTTCAACATTTGCCCTCAGCTTGGTATCATCTGCAAACTTGCTGATGATGGACTCAATTCCCTCGTCCATATCGTCAATAAAGATGTTGAACACCAGAGATGTTTAAGAAAAGAATGGATGATGTACTTAGTGGCATGATGTGTTGGTAACAGGATGGCAATAGGTTAGGTAACAGGTGATAGGTTGGACTCGATGATCTCTATGGTCTTTTCCAACCTTACTAATCCTGTGTTTCTGATTCTGTGATTTTTCCTGTGAGTCACTTCCCTGCTGTGTGATATGCAGGAATGCTGAAAGAAGCCAGCAGCAAATAAAGCCTTTTCATAACGTGTCAAGATGAAGCCAGACATGAGAGTTTGATTGCACAGAGGGAATTTCAGGAGGCAGAATATTTTTTCATGATCTGTAAATTGTCAGGGCAGAGGGTGGGACATATACCAAATACAATAAATATCATTGAAGCATTTCTTTGACTGCAAATCACCAGGAACTTCACCTGCTCTCTTGTGTAAAAATGTACTACATTTGAATCTGGTGCTGTGATCCTTTGTAATAAACTAAGGCAAGAAAAGATAACCATTGCTAGTTTAGTCCTCTGTTGTAAAATAGCTCAACAACAGGATGCACTACAAGACTGAAGATTGGAAGTATGTAAATATGTGTTCAATCCTTTTCCTGCTTTCTAACATCCTTCCCTCCATCAATCTTCCATGATGTGTATACGTGGAACTTTTCTGTGCTTGATGGTGGCACAAGATTATTCTTGAAAATATAAGATTTTCTACTGCCTTTTGGATGGATTTGTGACATATACCAACCATATTTGTCCAGTGGGTCTAGCATTTCTTCCTTAGGCTAAATGGAGTCTCTGTGGTATCCAGTCACATTTGTATTGCAGCCACATAATACTGCGTCAGTGTAATCTCTTGGGTTAGATGAATGACATGTTTTATTAAAAATTTTCATTAGAGATACGTTTATGACAGTCTCAGAAATTCAGAAATTTACCTGAAGCTGAGACCATTTTGTTACTTCCACACTGAATAAGGAAAGGGGTCTTTTATCCCAATCTATTCAAAAGAGAAACTTTTATTTTTATTCTTTCTTTCCTTGTTTCCCTTTGATGATAAATTACAAAGAACAATTTGGAGATAGCTGTCATATATTTGTCTATCTGAAAATATAAAATTGCATTTCCTAGCAGACAAGGTCTGAAGCCTATAAAATCATGGATAATTTTCAAATCCCTAAAATCCTGTTAGCATTTATTGTGAATAAATTGCCCCATATATTTCTCAGCTGGAGAATAATGTGGTATCCTTCTTCTTGAGCTGCTTCCCCTGTAGGCCCTCCCCAGTGTCACTGTAGGAGATGGCAGTTCTGGAGAGGCTGATCAAAGTAAGCCAGATGTGCTTCCTGATTTCACTGTTGTCTTCAGGACAGTGTTGTCATGCTTTTTGCTGGAGCTTCCCTTTCTGATTGCATGTATGTTTATATGTGTGCATAACCCACCTGTGGAATGTGAATGGGCATACATGGTCCTGTCTTACAGAAGTGTATATGTGGCAATAATGAGCCACTTTGCACACACCCAAATGTTCAAAAGGCAGTTGCAAAGAACAAATCTCAGCCGGTTACAGAAAGTATTCTTATGATGATTGGCCTCTTTTGCATGTTGCAGGTCTGATTTCAGCAACCTGGCCCAGGCCAGTTCTCTTAATTCAGTGTGATATGACATACGTACATATACATATCTCTCCTTTTACTAGTGGCAGAGTATTCTGGCAATAAGAACAGGGCTGCCACTTGGGACATAATTTATAGTACCTCTTTTGGGTAGTATTAAAACATTAATAAAGCACATAATGCTGATCATTGCAGTACTACCTTCCTTTGTGTTGCATTTTTATACCACATGTTTTGTGTTCAGGTTGCTCTAACTAATGAACCTGCATTGGCAGTTCCATAGGACAATACAAATATTAATTTCTGGGAAATGTGTCTAAATATTATTTTCTGTATTGCAACTGCTTTGTATCACACCTGCCATTGAAAAAAATGATGTTATGATGAATGTACATTTTGAACAAGCTGCTAACCATGTAACCTGGGGATTGGAAGCAATCCTCATTTTACATTCATTTACATGTCTTCTAGTGTTTGAAAAGAAAATTGCTTTATGTTGGCAGGTTTTATTTTTTCATATGCAAAGTGTTTCAAGTGAGTTACTTCATCTAGTACACTTGCTTCATAAGGATCCCCAGAGCTTCCTCCAACAACTCCAAATAAGTTTCTCAGTTTGCTTATGAGTGCAACCCTTATTTGGCAACACAGTACTGAACACAGTTTGAAACACAGTAACGGCAAATTTCCTCTGAAGAAGTCAGATAATGAGGATTTCCATGGAACTCTTGCCTCTTCTGCTTGATCCTTCCTAAAAAAGCCCTGCCAGATCAGGTTCTTATTCAGCACCGCTAACTTCTGGTTATTTTTGTGACTACAGAAGATGTTTAGTTTTCAGAATATTATTATTCTTCTCCTTCTTTCTTGCTGCTATTAAGTTGCCTTTACAGCTAGGGACTAGAACAATTCTTGGTTTATCATTTCCATCCAGTTTGCTCACCATTTCCAGAGTCTCTTACGAGTGATAAAAATGAGATGGCTCCACAGGAGCCCTGTGTTGATTCTTGCTGGAGACACTGGTGGGTGCAGAGGTAGGAAGCTAAGTGGCAAGCATACCACCTTACAGAGCTTTTGCTTCCATCCGAGACCCTAGGAAAACTGGCACAAACCTAACATACAAAAGCACAAATAGGAAGGAGCAGAGCACTTATCCAGCACAGAACTGGACTGTCCTCTTCACCTTGGCAAAAAGAATGAAAAAAAAGGCTGTGGAGCATTTGATGGTAAGATGCGGGGAAGAAAAACATCTCTGACATTTATGGTGCTGATTCTTGGAATATGGAGATCCTGCAAGTAAGCATGGCAGCTCTAAGACCCCTGCTACTTGTACCTGGTCTAATGCTGATTTGAAGAGCTGCTTCAGAAACTGAGGCAAGGTTTTTTTCCACTCACTGTTGTGAATCCTGCCAGATCTCCCAGTCCCAATCAAGCTTAGCCTGTGTTGGCAGAGGATAATGTCACTTCCAGGATATGCTAAGGTCCTGATAGTATCCAAATAAAAACTGTTACGGGGAAGACCAGACTACAGCTCTTGCTGTCTGTGTGCCATCTGCATCTCTCAGGACTAAGGCCTCTTCCTGTTCCCAAAGGAATTCTCAATTAATTTCATGTTGGGAACTTGATTTCTGTTCCTCAGACTTGCCAGCTCCCATGAAGAATCTCAGGGACCAGCATATCCTTCCTTTGCATTACCTTGTGTCATGTATTAGACTTCTGTTACTGCGAAGCAGGAGAGTCCAAACCATATTTAACCAACTGCTACTTGAGTAGGAGGAGAATATGGGTTTCTGTGGTCACTGCTACTGAGAGGTGGCAAAAGCTTTAGGTAACCTGTTTGCTTGAGAAGTTTCATCTACTGGGACTTGAGTTAGCTTGAAGCAATGGATCTCAGTGCAGTTCCCTTCAACTATATCTCCAGCTTTAAGAGGCACAGCAGAAGGGATTCATCAAGTTGCTATAAGTCCTCACAGATTGCTAGGGACAAAAGGTTTGCAGATGTGTGGAAGTTCATCTCAGGGGGAAGGCAGAAGGTAGGGGATGCAACCTGCTGTAGCTTTAAAGGCAGTATTGCGTAGGGATCTGTTTGGAAGGATATAGTTGACTAAAGGGATCCAAAGCTTGTTTTCCTTGAGTCTTTTTGTTCTTCCTGTGTCTAATCCCTTACGAGCCTAAAGTCAACCCTTTTTTGTGTTGCAATAACACTATAATATATGCTTGCACTAATTCTTCTGGTACACCGAGCATGCAAGAGAAATGTAAAGCTTTTTTTTTTCAGAAGGAAAAAACTGTATTATTGTGTATATAGAAATACTGAGAGAGAATTTGAATTCTGTCTCCTGTATAAAAGCATGCATTGAGTATCTTTATGTATATCATGCTGTAAATGCTGCAGAGTACTGTAAAATCCTACACTTGAAACCACAGTGAACAGGCAATGTCATCAAAAACAAATGAAACAGGAGCTGTGCAATGGTTTTTGTGCCTTTTTTAAATCCATGTATGTTAATCCAGACAATCGAGAGAAAAAAAATGAAAAAACCCAAACTAAAAGCTTGTATACAACCAAAATCTTATTAAAGAATCAAAGACAGCACCATGTTGATGTCTGGCTTTTTGTTTGCTTATTAGCTTTTTTGGTAATGGCTGGGGTTTTTGCTTGCTTTCTCGCTTTGTTTTTCTACTCCCTTTGCTTGCCAGCTCTGGGAAGGTCCCCTGCTCATCTTTGGGTACATGGTATCAGTAGACAAGGAGATGAAGAACCAGTAGAACAGTTAGAGCTTCATTATTGTTTTTGAATGTGATCACTAAAAGTTTGTGTTCAAGACAGATCTGGAAATAGAAACAAAGTTCCTTGACTGTAAAGGATGTGTTTAATGTACTTTAGGAACGCCACACTCTGAGTTCAATTTACATAAATTCAGGGTAGCACCAATTTCTCTGACATATCACAACCACAGATTACAACTAGCCCCAGCTTATGGAAGTTTTAGAGCTCAGGCTTGATGGTTACCATCGTCCAAACTGGCTAAACTTAAGCTAGTACAATACAATGCCTACAAACACAGCAGAGCCTGTTTGTCATGTTTCTCCTGGTTTCTTACAATGGGCATCTTCTGGAAGACAGCATGATGAGCATAGGGTGGGTGGGTGTCTGTCCTCCATCGGACATTTGGCAAGCTATATCAGAACATCTGAACTTCCAGTCCCTCCACCCCTCAAAACCCCAGGGAGATGGATGCAAAATTATGGCTGCCTTGCAAGTATAGTATGCTCTTGCCTGGGCTGCTCGGTGCATCCAACCATGCTTGCCTTTCATCATGACTCCTGTTTGAAAGCCCCTTCTGCTGTAGAGCGGTATATTGTTCAACACCATTTGCTGTTGGTCTATCTGGGATCAGACTAGAAGGGAAACAGCAAGAGACCCTGTCTGCTTTGGTGTGAAGTGCATAGTTACTAAATCACTGGTTTTGTGAACACATCTGCAGAGGGAAGCTGCAGAGAGTAGGTGCATGCAAAGTCTCTGGTACCTGTGGAAAGGGTGGTGGAAACTTCACCCAAGCAGAAGAAGGCAGAGAGAAGTTTGTGCAGGCAGGTGATAGTCTGGGAGGAAGAGGTAGGATTAGGCTGTGGTCTCTGACTTGTGTTGTACAGTATGTAAGTCCCATTTTTCTCCTGGAAATCATAGGCACGGTCAGGTAGGATTTTTCTGAGTTTGCCTTTCACACAGTCCAAAGCTCATCTTCTCCATGCTTCAATATGTATTTTGGTTTGCCCTTGTAAGGCTGTTTATATGTGGCAGATGTGTGCATCTATCAAGTACTACAGAAGGATGCAGTAGTGCCATGTCTGAGATGTAGTTTAGAGCATGGTCTGAAACAGAACAGTAGGTATTTCCTGGGTTTATGTTAGGTAAATATTGTGATTTTTTTCCTGTACTTGGTTGATTTTTGCTTTCAAGAGATGGGACAGAAAAAAAATCCCAAATTCTACAGTATCAGGGAAAATTGATTAGGCTCACTATTCACAGAATCACAGAATATTATGAGTTGGAAGGGACCCACAAGGATCATCTAGTCTAACTCACCATCTAACACCCGTGCAGAGACTGAAAGAACATCCCAGAGCGGTAAGACAAACCTAGTTCCCTCACAGTCTAGCAGGCCACTCCGAGCCGGAAGGGACCCAGGATCATCCAGCCCTATACCCCCTAGCTAGACCATGTCACTAAGCTCCTCATCGAGTCTTCTCTTAAACACCTCCAGGGACGGTGACTCCACCACCTCCCTGGGCAGTCCATTGCAATGTGCAATCACTCTCTCTGTGAAAAACCGCTTCCTAACATTAAGATTAAATTCCCTTTGCCTCACATTGTTGCAGAGCTGCTGGGGAGAGAAGGCTTCTCTGAAGGACATTGAGCCCACTCTGTGCCATGTGTTGCATTAAGTGTATAGAAATTTGACAGAAAATAAACTCCCTTGCATTCCAGCTGGTCCTCAGAGATCAGAGGGGTTGATGTGGCTCACCAATTCAGCACTGTGAGTCTGGTTGAGTTCAACAAGAACATTCACCACAGATTCACAAATAATGTGGTGTTGACACAATAGCTCTGGTTGTTTTCAGTAAGAACTTGATCACAAGTTCACATATAACCACAGACCACAGATTCACACATGATGCAATTTACCAATACTATTGGCCTAGCTGAGTTCAATACACACTTCTGTGGTTCAGATTCTTGAACAGTGTGGTTCACTGAAGCAACAGGAAAGCAAATTCAAGACTGCAGGTGACAGATGTGCTAACGACAGAGTGTGAATATATGTCATGATAGAAGTGATAGTGATAGAGTGATATATAGCTATATATAGTGATCTATAGATGATAATCGTGATATATATAAATGGATATTCCCGGGTCTTCTTCGAGATAGTTGGAGGCACAAGGCCCACCCTTCATGCATCCCTTCATGAAAGGAGGAGAGACAGAGTTTGTCAACCAATCCCAAGGAAGCAGAGGTACTTCCCCTGCTCTTTTTCATTCTTTTGCTTTTCTTTGCCCCAACACCCTCCCCTTCTTTTATACAATAATTTTTACCCTTCCCAAAGGGGTGGGACCATAACATATCATAGGTAGGATTTTGCTGACTGTTATCATATGTGTCATATGCCCTCTTTTCTTCTCACTTGTATTCTAAGGGGTGTGAAAGTTAATACAAAAATAAGGCTTAATGAGGGTCTTGGTTACTTTCAGGCATAATTTAAAGTTAATACAGAAGGTTAAATAATCACTTGGGTCCTTCTCCATGCATTTAAGCAGCAGTAAGGGCTACCTGGCCTTTGCCAGAGAGTCTTTGCACACATCCTAATCTCAGTGGACCAGATTTATAACATAACTTTTTATGGACTATGAAGAGGGAGTGAATCTGACGGCTGGTACAGAGGTGCAAATGCTTTCCTGTACCTCACCAAAACATCAGGCTATGAGATCTCGACTTCATCCCAGACAACATTCAGTTGTTTGGCCTTTCAAAAGCCAGGTGCAAGATCACTGAGGAACCCAGCTCATGTTTTTTTCAGCCCGCATCATCAATTTGTCATCGACTTAAACCAACATTTAGTCACCCTGCGGCCACAGTCACAAAAACAACAGCTACAATAGTACAATAATACCTTGATTTTCACAGTGGTTCAGTTCCAAAATCCTCCTATGAAATGCAAAAATCATGAAGTAGGATTTGAGCCAATCAGCAGCTTTGATATAGGATCAGCCAATAGCATGCCGAGGTACAATCCAATGTCAGCAAACTTTATGGCTGTAGAGGTGAAACACCTGAATAACTCATGACAGACAAGGAGGAGAGGAAAGGGGAAGAAGAGACCCTGCAGGAGGCCTCTTAGTGGATAAAAACCCCGCAATGTACTGGAGCAGCGAATGCAGAAGCATGAAGTATTGAGGTATTACTGTATCTTACATTGCGGGACATTGTGGGCTGTGTGTTTCTCTTTCTTGACCATAGGGGACATCCTAAGTTTCATTTGACTTCATATACAGTTATACACCGTCATTTGCGAGGAATGGGTCAGGCCACAGGCCTTGCAAAAAGCTAAACTCGCAAAGAAGTGCAGGTCGTTAATATGCATGCAGGGCATGCCCATTGCTCCACCCCCGGCACTCCAGAGCTTTGGGTATCAACATCCATGTATTAGCAAGTCAGTAGACCATGTTCCATCACTGGTAACCCACATGGTGTGCCCCATAGAGGGTATGCTTAGTTCTGAACAAATTATATCAGACCTGGTATTATTGTTAGTCATGTATTATTGAGTAGGGTGGTATAGTTGAAACAAGAACATCCTAATCTGAGACCTCAAGCTACTAGGCCCAATCTCTGAATTTCAGTTTTGTTGGAGTTGCAATTATAAACTCTAGTACAATTCCAATTATTATATTTCGGGCTGTTGAAGGAAGAAAGATTGAAATTTATGTACCAATACCAACCTCTGTGGGCTCATCTGGTAATCCAATTAATGCGCCAGTTGCTAGGTCGCATATAATACTAGACACAACATTGCGGCATTCCCCACACCCTTGGAATATGCATTCCTCCTGGTATATTAGTACACGTATGCTGGAGACAAGGATAAGTCGTATCAATTCTTTTACTATTACTCACAAATTTGAATGGTAGCTTAGGGATGTCTCAATTTCGTATAGTTCTATTGTTGTTGGTCCACTTTAAAACACGTTTTCCTCCCTCAGTTCCCAAAGTCATATTTCCCAAGGTGCTGGTGAATTGCCAGACTAAGGAAAAGGTGAACATGCAGTGATTTGACTAACATTGTGTGTTTGTCAAAAAGCTTGGATTAACTGCAGCATAGGATTTAAAACAAGACCTGAACTTCTGTCTTATAACAGTAAGAATAACAGTGTTTTATCCACATTATTATATGTACGACCACCAAAAACTACCACTTTGTAGGTACTCTGGCTCTGTCTATGACAGTTTTTCACTCTACATGCAGTTCATGCAACTATAATTCACCTGTTAAGACAAAAAGTGCACAAATGCTCAGTCTTGTTGTTAGCCAGCAAGGTTAGGTTAAATTGAGGGTGTAAAAAATCCACTTTAGCACAGTGGTTAAGTGTCCCTGCCTGTCAAACAGGAGACCTGGGTTTGATTCCTGCTGGGAGGCAGTGGCAACTCTTAGGAGTTGGACTTGATGATCCTTGTGGGTCCCTTCCAACTCACAATAATCTGTGATTCTGTGTAATCCACCTGGTACTAATCCAGTATATTTTGCCTGAATTATCTCTTGCTTCCCAGGCATAAGGATTTTTCAGGATTTTTTTCACTGTCCACGTTTGAGGCATTTTAACTGACACAGGCTGGCTAGCATACAAACCAGCTATACATACATACAAGCTGGGTGCTCCCCCAGCTTTGTTTCTTCTGACTCATATTCAGCCTACAATATATCAGGACCCCTTGGTCACTTTCTGCAGCAGTGCTTTCCATCATCTTATTCCCCAGCCTGTATGTACATCTAGGGTTGCCCCACCCCAGGTGCAGAATCCAGCCCTTCATATGAACTTCATATGGTTGTGATTTCCCAGACCTTTGATTTGTTGAGATCTCTCTGCAGGGCCTCCCTGCCTTCAAGGGAGTCAACAGTTCCTCCCAGTTTTGTGTCATCTGCAAATTTGCTTAGTGTCTCTTCCTGTCCTGCATCCAAGTCATTTATGAAGATGTTGAAAAGCACGGCGCCCAAGATGGAGCCCTGTGGAACCCCACTAGTGACAGGTCACCGGTCTGATGTCATTCCATTCACTATTACACTCTAGGCTCAACTTGTGAGCCAATTGCTCTCCCACTGCATGATGTGTTTATCCAGCTGTGTGCTGGACATTTTGTCCAGAAGGATGCTGGGTGAGACAATGCTGAAATCTTTAATGAAATCCAAAAAGACTATATCAGCTGGCTCACCTTGATCAACTAGATGTTGTCATAAAAGGAAACCAGATTTAATAAGCAGGACTTTCCTCTCATGAAGCTGTGTTGGCTGTGACCAATGACTGTGTTGTCTTTCACGTGTTTTTCAATACCTTCCAGTATATACTCTTCATAAGTTTACCAGATGTAATAGGCTTTACCCTGGCTAGATGCCAGGGACCTGAATGGTCGCTCAGTCCCCATAATAAGATGATATACAAATAGTGGTTTGGAATAAGGCAGTTTAATATGAGCACAAATAAAGCAAAGCAAAAGCCCAAACAGAGGTAAAGCAAAAGTACTAATCTCTACTTCCCCATCCGCAGAAGTGTCCACATCCAGGGAAGTAGGGCTCCTATGCATCTTAGGAAAACAGACATCCAGAACAATGAATGCCCCCCCCATCCTTGCTCCGTTCCTCAGCTTTTATATCTGAACTGACGTCATATGGTATGGAATATGCCTTTGGTCAGTCTGGGTCAGCTGGCCTGCTCTTGTGCCCTCACAGAATCTCATCCTCAGTTAGGGGGAAGGAACAGTGTGCCCAGCTGTAGTCAAAACACTTGTATGTTATCAACACCCTTCCAAAGCACAGCATTGCGAGGACTGCTATGGGCTCAGACAGACCCAATTCACCAGACACTGAAGTGAGACTGACAGGCCTGTAGTTTCCTGGGTTCTCTTTCTTGCCCTTCTTGAAAATCAAGGCAATGTTCACCAGCCTTCAGTCAGTGGAGACCTCTCTAGATTCCCAAAACCACTCAAAAATCATTGAGAGAGGTTTTGTGATGACATCAGCTAACGCTTTGAGGATTCTTGGATGAATCCCATCAGGCCTCATAGTTTTTTAGGGATCTGCAGCAGCAGATCCTGCAATATTTCAGGGTCTTCTGGGAGCTGAGCATTCTCATATCGTGGTCCTCCAGGTCAGGGCAGAGACCCTCCGTGTTCTGTCATCTATAAAGAAGGGTAGGAAAGATGATCCTAACAACTACAGACCAGTCAGCCTGACCTCAGTCACATGCAAAGTCATGGAACAGATGGTCTTGTGTGCCATTACACAGCAACTGCAGAACAACCACGACATTGGATCTAGTCAGCATGGATTTCGGAAAGGCAGGTCCTGCCTGACTAACTTGATCTCCTTTTATGATCCAGTTACTCGACTGGTTGATGACAAAAAGGCTGTGGATGTTGTGTACTTGGACCTTAGCAAAGCCTTTGACANAGAAGGGCAACGAGGATGGTGAAGGGACTGGAGGGCAGGCCCTATGAGGAGCGACTACAGGAACTGGGACTGTTCAGCCTGGAGAAGAGGAGGCTCAGAGGTGACCTCATTGTTGTCTACAACTACCTGCGGGGAGGTTGCAGCCAGATGGGTGTAGATCTCTTTTTCCAGGCTGACGACACCAGAACGAGAGGGCACGGCCTCAAGCTACGCCAGGGGAGGTTCAATCTTAACGTTAGGAAGCGGTTTTTCACAGAGAGAGTGATTGCGTATTGGAATGGGCTGCCCAGGGAGGTGGTGGAGTCGCCGTCCCTGGAGGTGTTCAAGAGAAGACTGGATGAGGAGCTTAGTGACATGGTCTAGCTGGGGGGTGTAGGGCTGGATGACCCTGGGTCCCTTCCGGCTCGGAGTGGCCTGCTAGACTGTGAGGGATCTAGGTGGTGTTACGCTCTGGGATGTGCTCTCGGACTCTGTACGGGTGTTAGGTGGTGAGTTGGACTAGATGATCCTTGTGGGTCCCTTCCAACTCATAATATTCTGTGATTCTGTGATTCTGTGTGATTCTATGCTGAAGGCAGAGGCAAAGAAAATGTTAAAGACCTCCACCTTCTCTCTGTCCCTGTTTGTGAGGTGATCATCCTCATGCTGCAACAGGCCAGTGATACTTCTACACTGTCTATTGCCATTAATATATTTGAAAAAACTCTTTTTATTGTCCCCCACATTTCTAGCCAGCTTCAACTCTAGTCGAGCTTCGGCTGCGCAAACTTTCTCTTAACAGTGGCAAGCAGCATCTCTGTATTCTTCCCATGTCACTTCACCTAGCTTCCACTCGCCATACATCTTCATTTTCTGGCATATTTCCAAGATAAGATTCTTTCTCAGCAAAGCCAGCCTTCTGCCTCACCTGCTTAAACTTCCAACATTTGGGAATTGCCTGCTCCTGTGACCTTAGGAGGCAATGTTTAAAAAGTGACCAGCACTGCTGGACCCCAGAATCTGCAAAAAGATTTTTCCAGGGGACCTTACTTACTAGTTCCCTGAGTAGTCTGAAGTCTGCTCTCCTCTTGTCCACAGCTGAGGTTTTGCTGACACTTTTCCTACTGTCGACAGAGGTTTTAATCATCTCTGGATCACTGTGGCCAAGACAGTCGCCAATCTTCATTTCACTCACAAGATCCTCTCTGTTGACAAGCAGCAGATCGAGGAGGGCATCTCTCCTGTTCCATAAAGTTGTCATCCAGGTTTTTCAGAAATCTTTTGGTCTGGATTGTGCCAGCTGTGTGGTGCTCCCAGTTAATCTCTGGCAAGTTTAAGTCCCCCTCATAAGGACAAGGGCAGTTGACTTGCAAGTGGCTCTTAGTTCCTCAAAATATAATTCATCATCATCATCCTGGCCAGGAAGTCTACAGTAGATTCCCACAATGACATCAGCATTATTTGTTTCCCCCTTGATTCTTACCCAGAAGCTCTCAACTATGCCATTGCCAACTATGAGCTCCATACATTCTAACCCTTCTATTATGTATGGTGCCACTCCTCTGCCTCTTTGCCCCCCTGAAGAGCCTGTAACCCTCCCACATGACATTCCAGTCACAGGACTCATCCAGGTTTCACTTATGTCAATGATGTCAAATCTCTGGAACTGGGCCAAAACTAAGAGCTCCTCTTGTTTGATCTTCCTGGTATTAGTGTAGAAACATTCAGGTATAGCACGTTATTGTAGACAGACGTTATAGGTGATGGAAGAAGGCTCAGTAAATCAAATAAGTTTTAGAAAGTCCTGGTTTTTATTCAGGATATCTCATGAAACTCATGTCTCATGTCTCCCATGCCTCTCACTGGAATGCCATAACATGTCTCTCCAGTGAGGGCCCGTCTATCATACATTCCATAGTACACAGCTGCATAAACATCTCTCTCTTATTTTCACTAACCAGTGATGTTTTTCCAGACTAACTAAGTTACCAAAAAAAAGCTTTCTTGTTTCTCATCCTCCTGGTTTCTTTCTATCTCCTCTCACCTATCTCAAGACACTATGTGCCTTGATTTATCCATTCATCAAACATTCATCCTAGAAAGCTAGAAATCCTAGAAAGTATGAGCTCTCTTATCTAAATCCCAATTTTCTTAAGATGTTGATGCAGATGGTCTAAAAGAGTTCCCACAGTACATTGTAGCCAAAACCTCATGTGGCAGATTGAGGGATCCCATTAGTGCTTGTTTCCTCAAGTTTTGGCACACCATCCCATCACCCATCACTTGTGAGCCTGGTTTTTTCTCTTTCCCCCTAGCAAGCTAGTTTAAAGCTCTGCCAATGAGCCCCACTACGTTCTATGCTAAAACTTTATTCCCCTCTGAGATAAGTGCATCGCTTCAGATGTCAGTAGACATCCTATAATCAACAACCCCAAAATTTTTCCAATTACACTAACCTTGGAGCTACTCATTAACCTGATGGATCTGTCTGTTCCAATCAATGTTATTCCTTGTTACTCTAAGAGTCAAGGAAATCACTGTCTGTGCTCCTGATCCCTCTACCAATAATCCCAGGGCTCTGAAGTATCTTTTTATCTTATCTCAGACTTCTGTTTGTTATTTATGTCCATTCCCATGACTTTCCTTTCCTAAGCAGTTCATAAAGAGGACAAGCAGTAACGAAAAAGACATGTTCAAGGAGGGAAATCATGAAAAGCATGTCCTTCATATCTAGGACACCCATTCAAGTATGAGCAGCCCCTGTGTCAGTGTCATCATCTTGGCAATGTTTGGAACTGCGGCAGTTAAAGGTGCAGTAACTAGCACAGAACTGTCAATAATCCACGATGAAATGCCACTGCCCTGTTTGTTTACTGGCCACATCTGTAAATTATAAATCAGGTGAGTTCTTTTAATGATGCCTCTTTTTTTCCAAATCTGTCACTACCCAGTCCTCATAAGTGCTGCTGTTGATAGGGAACCTGAATTGTAGCATATTTTCTTAGATTCTATTTGTATCTTTGGTAAACCAGTGCCTTCTGCTGGAAAACTCCATAGAGTTGCATCTGGGAGTTTCCAGGTTTGACCATAAAGAAGAAAAAGTCTTAAAATGTTTGTTTAGGCAGCACCCACAAGCACTTAAACCTTAGTTAATATTTTTTTCCTTTGGAAGACAGGTGGAAATTTTTGCCATAGGACAGGCCTTTATTATACCATCAGTTTCAGTAAGTGTACAGTGTCAGGGTGTGATTCTCAAATGTCAGTGATGACAAAATGTCATGATTTAACCCTGGCTGGATGCCAGAGATTCACTCACAACCTCTCCTGGAGAAAAAAAAAAACTGGAAAAAAGAAACTTGCCACAGGCAAAGCAAGGCAAACTACAAGTGAAGAATATAAAGGATTTATTTATTAACTAACAAGATCAAAGCTTATGTGAGAAATGTCATTTAAAGGCAACCTTTTCCCCCCACCCCTCCTTCTCTTACAACAGATTTGACCAGGAGACAAAGGNCTACATTCTTGCTACTAACCTTTTTTTAGCTTTCTCAAATATATTGTTCACAGAGACATCTCTATCTCCTTCTGCTCTGACCTTGATTACCATGGCAGAAGATATTAACCCCCTCGCTGCCAGAGGAAAAAAAAAACAAACCATGACACAAAAGAAACAGACATGCCATAAACTGGTCTGTGCTGTGTAGGCACAGGCAAGCTATAGGATCTGTTCTCTGTGCCCTCAAGACCTATTAGATCTCTTGATAGCTATACAGAATCACACAGAATCACAGAATATTATGAGTTGGAAGGGACCCACAAGGATCATCTAGTCCAACTCACCACCTAACACCCGTACAGAGTCCGAGAGCACATCCCAGAGCGTAACACCACCTA
>WEKX01015474.1:29636-48567 GCA_013390025.1 Pitta sordida
CCCAGCTTAGTATCATCTGCAAACTTGCTGATGATGGATTGAATTCCCTCATCCATGTCATTGATAAAGATGTTGAACAGTACTGGGCCCAACACTGACCCCTGTGGGACTCCACTGGTGACTGGGCGCCAGTCTGATGTTGCACCATTCACCACCACCCTCTGAGCTCGCCCTTCCAACCAGTTTGTAACCCAGCATAAAATGTTCCTTTCCAGCCCGTGCTTTACAAGTTTCTCCTGAAGCTTATTGTGGGAAACCGTGTACAGGCAGAGTAGGTACTGTCATCACTCTGCTGTGGGGACCAGGGCAGGTCAGATCACATCTTGAGTACTGTGTCCAGTTCTGGTCTCCCCAGTTTACGAAAGATGTTGAACTGCTTGAGAGGGTCCAGAGAAGGGCGACAAGGATGGTTGAAAGGACTGGAGAACAAATCCTGTGAGGATCGACTGCGGGAACTGGGACTGTTCAGCCTGGAGAAGAGGAGGCTCAAAGGTGACCACATTGCTGTTTACAACTACAGTCGGCTCTCTTGCACTTCACACCCCCCATATTGAGGCTTCACATCTTAGTGGCATGATTTTTCAGTGATTTAGGAGGCCCCTTTTTGCAACTGCACATGCGCGACCTGGCATGCATGAATATTCAATTAGGCAGTCATGAATACGCAAATCAACCCTCACAGCCACAGCAGCAGCCCCCCTGCTTCCTCCCGGCCCTGGGATGGCAGCGGCGGTGGCAGCGGCGCTACTGCTTTCCTCAGCCCCGGTGCAGCGGCAGCCGCAGCAGGGCTGCTCCTCCCCTGCTCCCCCAGCCCCCGGCAGCAGTGGGGCCACACCCCCAGAGCTGCTGCCATGCAGTTATGAAAAATTTACATACTCTCAGGTGTCTGAGACTTTCTTGAGGCACTCTCCAAGACATACTCATCTACCCCGAGTATGGAGAGACCAGGTCTACCCACCCCGAGAGACACCGGGACAGCGGCACGGGCAGTTCCCTACACCTGTGTCCCTGGCCGAGATGAGAAGGGGTTTTTCCCAGCATGGGGTGGCTGTGGGCACCAGGAAAGTCCGACACAAACACCGATACACAGCAACACAGTGCCAAAACAGTGCTGGGGTGGCGCGTGAGGATGTGGGGCAAATTTGCATATTAATGAGCTGCCATTCAACACAGAAGTAGGGCTTCACAGGACCCAATTAAGCCTTCATGGCCGTGATATAGGAGACCCAAGTGTACCTGAAGGGAGGTTGCAGTCGGGTGGGCATAAATCTCTTCTCTCAGGCTGACAGCATCAGAACAAGAGGACATGGCCTTAAGCTACACCAGGGGAGGTTTAGACTGGATGTTAGGAAGAGGTTTTTCACAGAGAGAGTGATCTCTCAGTGGAATAGTCTGCCCGGGGAGGTGGTACAGTCACCATCCCTGAAGGTGTTTAAAAGTAAAGACTGGATGAGGAACTCAGTGACATGGTCTAGGCGATGGTAGGTTCAGATGGACAGAGCGTGGTGCCCATGGCTCCTGGGTTGTGGGTTCGATCCCTGTGTGGGCGTTCACTTGGGAGTTGGACTAGATGATCCTTGTGGATCCCTTCCAACTCGGAATATCCTGTGAACCTGTGAACCTGTGAGTATGCCTGACTTGTCATGGGGCAGGACACATATGAGCACATTAATGAGTTGGATGCTAGTACTGCTCTTGAACCCACCAGTGTGAGTCTACTCTGTGCTACTGTCTGAGAAAAATACATCTGAGAACATTCCTGATTACATGGGGTCCTGAAAACTTCCAGTGCAGAGTTGTAATCTTGCTGTAGCAAAGTGAAGACTGCATCATTGATGATTTTGCCATATTTGCAGTATCACTAGGATATAGGAACTTTGCTGCTGCCCATATCGGGTGTTATTGTCAGACAGAGAGGTCTTTCTCCTGGCTGGCTTGCCAAAAATGATTTACGGAACAAACCCCAAGACTCCGAAGAGTTTTAAAGTAAGCATGTTTTTAATAGCAACGTTGCGAGGTCGAGGGAAAATTCCTTTGCCCGCCCAACAACTAACATTCCAGGCACCCATTATATGCTACATAATTATACATATTCATTAAAGAAAACATTAAGTATCCAAGGATAGGAGTGGTTCATGTAGATTAGTGTCCGGTATCTCTTTAGCATAAGTTTCTCCCAGTCTCCACCCTGGTTCCGCCTCTCAAGTGTTCATTTGGGGGTCTTTTGGGGGTCTTTGAGACTGAAGTAAGAAGTCTTCCTCAGGTGAACTTTCGAACTTGTCTAGATCTTTCAGTGTTTGGCATCCTTTCCAAGTGCTAATTGCTACATCAAGCAGGGGAGTTTCCTTTCCAGCCTTGCTGAGATGAGGAATGTATAATTTATGGCCTAGCCTGCTGCTAAGCTTATCTCTCGAGTTCCCTCTCAAGGTTGAGAAAACCAATGTTCTTATAAAAATGTTTTCATTAGTACTTAAACCTCTGTGTTACCAACAAAATGTTATATGCTTCTACAAAATACAAAAGTGATACATACATAAACACACTGATATAATGCGACTTCTATGTTACTAACAAGACCTTATATACTTTTACAAAATATAAAAGTGATAGATCTCCTATTCACCACCCAGTGCCAATGATCCTGCTATTTTCAAACTCCAACGGTTTACAGTAAAGACAAAACCCTAGACTCCACTTAGCTGTTCATAAAGCACAGGGGCAGAGATGGACTTGCAGGGACTGGTTTCTGCCTCTTCTGAATAGGAGCAATTGTTAATTAAGCCAAGCTTTGATGGGTGTTTCCTATTTATTTTGCTCTTTTGGACTTGTTTGGTCAAGTGTGTGCATATGTGTGTGAGCTGCTGTTTTTCTGTTGTATCATTTGCAATCATTTCACAGCCTGCTCCTGGCACCTTACAGGCAGTCTCTCTGCCACAGACTGGAGAAACACCACCCCAATCAACCTGTCTTATCCACCCTTTGCTTCTCATGGTTGGACACCAGAATCTGATAATAACACTTTATGTGCCAGCTTTCAGTATTTACTTGATGATGATGACTTGAGTGAATACAGAAGCCTGTAAAAGGCAGAAGAAGGACTTGCTGGAGAGGGATGGATAGTGCATCAGGGTAATACAGTAACACTACAAGAGTTACTGCCCCAGGGACAATGGGGCATGATGGATGGTAATGTAAAGTGATCAGGAAATTTATCTAGCCTAGAGGTGCCTCTTGAGTTCACTGTGGAATGGGCATAAAAGAGAATTGCCGAGTGGTTCTGATTTGAGGATTTAGAAATCCAATCCCTTCTCACATACCCTTTTCCATTTCATTTCTGGCTCTTTTCCCTTCTTTTCTGTCCCACAAGGCCTATACAAGCAGGACCGCTGGCAACAAGGCTTTGCTCTTAGAAAAGCCCATCCAGTTTTCTAGGCAGTATTTCTGCAAAGCCCCCTCTGTAAACCCCTCCTCTCCTCTTTTCCACCACTCCTCACATTCTCTGTCCTCCAGAGTTGGCAAAGCTCTCCTGGGCCCATGCTTAATCATAAATATCAACACCTGAACACAAACACAGTTGATAAATGCTAATAACAGTGTCCTTAAATTGAAATAGACTTGGATTTAGGAGAATTAGTAGGTGCTAAAGGTACCAAGCCTGAAAATGTAAGGCTTCATATTAAAGGTCAAAATCCTTGTTTCTCAGCCCAAAACTATAAACAGAATGGAGTTTTAGTCAAAACATAGGAGAAAGGCATGCAAAACATTGGTGCTGATCGGTCAAAGGCTTAAAGCAAGGTGTGAATTTATGACATAATGCTGAAGGGATACATATTCAAGGCATAATTTGCATATGTATGAGACAGGTGCATAAAGATAGGTGGCAAAAACTGGATGGAGGCTTTTGGCACTTGACAGGGCTGGGAGACACTTTTCAGGCCGGAGTTGTTCTTTCCTCATTCCTGGGGCCAAAAATAAATTTCTCTGTAGCTTGCAAGCAAACGTTGGGTCCCAGACCAGGTCCTTAAATCAATTCCAGTAAGGAAGTAGTGAATATGTAAATACTGAAATAAATATATGAATAGTAAAAAAAATTGGGAACATCCTGAGGGACTGCTTGAAAATGGTTCTTTTAGGTCTAGGTTGAAGGCTGCTAACAAAGGGACTTCTCAGTCACATGTTTTTGTCTTCGTTGATAAGTATCTGTGAATCTCTGCTTTTTAAGGTTTGTATGAATCAAATGATGGAGTGACCACTGGTCAGGCATGTATTTCGGAAGCATGATGGACTAGATACTTTCCACAGATTCTTCCCACTGCCATTGTTCCTGATGTCTTCTGTGTCAATCTTGTGTCTGAATACTAACTAATCCTCTTCTTTTGTCACATCTATCTTCTTGCAGGCATATATGCTGAAGTCATTTGAAATGAATGGCCTGCCCAAGGCAGTTCCTTTGAGTTTGCCTTATAAAGACTTAAGAAAAGATGTGTCAGACTACTGGGAAAAGCCTAAGGTATGGCAGCGGATAAAGAAAGTTGATTTCTCAAATATTGTCTTGACTGCTCCTTGCAAACCTCTGGAACCTTATCTGGAAATGAATGGAAAAGAGAAGAAGGAAGAAGATGAGGAAAACTATGAGGAGGAGGATGAGGAGGATGAAGGGGAAGAAGAAAGCAATGAGATTGACATGCACAGTGGTTCCAGCAGTGACCTGAGTCAAAAAAGCACAGAGCATAGCCAAGAGTGTGCACCATCCACACTCCTGGCTGATGACCAGAAAGAGTCCAAGGGTCGAGCATCCACTGCTGATGGGGACCTGGAGCTGGAGGAAGGCTCAAAAACACTAGTGCTGTTTTCACCAGGTGATTTGAAAAAGTCTCCAGTGGCCACAGACTTAGCTCCAGAAGTTGATCTGGGCACTCTTGCTGCACTGACACCTCAGAGTGAGCGGCCTCAGCCTATGGGTAGCCAACTGGATGTATCTGAGCCAGGGACCCTGTCTTCAGTCCTTAAATCTGAACCAAAGCCTTCTGTGGTAGTGGCTACAGCTTCCTCTCCCTTTACCAAAGTTGAGCGCACATTTGTTCATATTGCTGAAAAGACCCATTTAAATGTCATGTCTTCCAGTGGCCAGCTGATGCGACATGAGGAGTACTGCCCTCCAGGACAGTTTGAGGAAGTCATTATTGAAGAAGAGCTAGAGGACAACCTGGTGTTGGTAGAGAATGGAAGCATACATTCGGGGCTAGAAGGGGCAGAGACAGAGAGCTGTGCACTTTCAACTAATCACATTGAAACCACCTCAGAGACAATGGGGGAGCAGCTCACCCTTCCCAATGGCATAGCAAAGCATCCTGAGGACAAGCCAGAGCTCTCCAGCAAAGTGGTGCTCTCACTGAATTTGGAAGAGCCTGACAAGGTGGTTACAAGTGAGCCTGGCCTTGAGAAGTCAGCATCAGTGTCAGAACACCTTAAGCGAGTAGATACCCTGCTCGACACACCACAGCAGGGCCCCAGGAGACTGGTGGGCTCCAGATATAGAAGTCGGATACCTATTTTTTTCTCTGAGGAGGACACAGGCTCAGATCTTTCAACTTCACTGTCAGTCAAAGAAAGGCTTCATAAGAGAGCAAAGCAACCTGACTTGGCTCGCCTGGTGATGGAGAAGAGACAGAATCGCCTCATTCAGCTGGCCTCAGGGGCCTCCTCCTCATCCTCCTCCAGTAATGAGAGATGGCGAGCCTCAGAAACTCTTTCAGCCACTGGTTCTGAGGAGGACACCCACAACTCTGATGATTCCATTCCAAGGAAGGGAGGGAAGAAGGCTGCACTCCTGCGGAAAGAAGAGAGGCCCATAAGCACAAAGAGCAGAATTCCTCGTCCTATCATGCCAGTGAAAACACCACTGGAGGCAGCAAGGTTGGAGTTCTCTGTGGCCATTGCAATTGAAGCACTGTGCAGCTCCTCGCAGAATGCAGCTACTGCCAGCAGGTAAGACGAAAACAGTGAGAAGTGCAGTGTTGGTCTTGTTGAGGAGACAAAGCCACAGATCTGGACACCTGCCATGACCTGACCCTTCACTCAGCTTGAATGCATGGTCTGTCCTTTTTTCCTACTGTCATTTCAGCTCAGAGGTGTGTGAAATTCTCACCTCTATGTCTTCTTTTTCTGAAGCCCCTCTTCACTTGCCCTGGATTTGAGACCTTCTTTCCTTCCACAAACAAGCTCTTTCATTTGGTCTGATTCTGATAATAGCAGATGCTCCCAGTGTTGAGCTCTCAGTTTTGAAACATGCTAAGCATTCCTGACTTGGAAAAGGTTGCTACATGTGAAGAAGAGTCAGAGATATGCACTATCAGCAAAACCATGCCTGTATGTTGACTCAGAGGGTGCTGGAGGATCAGGGCAAACAGTAGTTAACTGCATTGAGAGTTACAGGGTAGTGTTCAAACTAGTGTCCTACCTGGTTCACAGCATAGCTCCTGTCATCATAGTACTGGAGTCTCCTTGTAATTACCCAGCAACATTCATGCTAATCCTGTCAGGAGCCTAAAGCCCCTTGCAGAAGCTCCCCTTCATTCTCCTCTTTTTTTCCTCTGCAGGCTTCAGACACAGAGACCAGCTGGAAGCGACCCAAATGAATGCCGAACAAAGCAGGTACAAAGCCGACTTCCTTCTTCATCGAGTTCCTCTTCTCTTCCTCCACGGAGCAGCTCACGGAGGTCCAGCAGTGCATCCCCTTGGAGCCCCGTCCTTCCTTCAAGGAACCCCACTACTTCCTCTAGAAGCCAGTTGCCACCTCGAAGGGAAAGTCCTTCTTCCTGCCGACAGCTTAAGCCAGGGACTGGTCCTCAGCGAGTTCCTCCTTCCCCCAGACCTCAGCCCTCAATTCAGGCTCTGGGGCTGACAGGAGACTCCCTGCCATCTCCTGGCATGGCCAAAAAACGACAAAGAGGAAAAACCCAGACTCAGAGTCCAGCAACCAAAGGAAAGCAGGTGTCCCTAGAAAGTAAGACAGCTGCCAGATAATGATCTCCTTCTGTGAGCCCAACAGACTGGGTAATTTATGCATATAGTATACACTTGAGATGCTGCAGCACAGCCTTCAATGCTGGGACCCACAAGTGTATAGCAGCAGCTGTACTTCAATGCTTCACTCACTCTCACCCCACACCGCCATCAGCTCCCACAGGCCTGACAGCCTCTGAGCCATGGAGCCTTCTTCAAGGGAGACATCCCGCCCACAGCTCACACTTGCCAATGCAAAGCACCAAACAGTGACCCAGGCAGCCTGCCCAGTGCCTGACCCTCCTCCTTCCCAATGCATTCCCCCTCCCTCTGTTAGCAATACTAGTCCCCAACAACGACCCTGGCTGTGGGAAGAGTAGCACAGGTAATGAGAGCAAGGCCAGCTAAAGAGGAAGGCTCCTGTCCTTCAGGCAGCTCCCTCCTTTCTCATTGCTGGGAAAACACCAGCCTTTCTGTTGCTGTCTACCTGAGTGTTGGTTCACATCTGTTAGCAAGGGATTGCCACCAGCTTAGCCAAGAGGGATGGATGCGTCCTTGTGTCCAGAGAAGAGGAAGGGTGAGGGGGCTCTTCCCTCCTTTCCAGAGATGCCTCTACAGGTGGGATTGGGAGACAGACAGTTCTTGCTGGGTGCTCCTGCATGCTCTGGTATGTCCCACAGAGGAGGCCATCTGGCATTTCTGCTCAATGACACTGCTGCTGTTTCAGCAGATGCCTGTGTGGTGGCTACTTAGGTGGAAGTAGGGATGTATTGGCAGCTTGCTGGGAAATCAGAGCTCTTGATAATTAATGTAGAAGGGAGCACATTGGAGCTACTTCTATCTCAAATACCAAACTGTGATCTGTGGCCACCATATCTCTCAGCAAGGGTCATTCCTCTCAACCTGAGTGTAGTTACTGCCACAGACCTGTAGTCCACCAAACACAGCTCCATTGTGAAGATGTGGATGCCTTCACTTGGGTGCCCCTTGCACCTAAATTCTTCGTGTTTTATTGTCACACTCTTGGAATTTGTGAATTTTGGCACTGTGGTTGAAAGTTCCCCTACATATCAGGGTGGGAAATTATTATCCTGTAGTATACCCAAAAGATGCTGCTCTGCAATGAGACATTTGCTGGCACCATGGTAACTTGTGCATGTCTATTCAAGAGTTCAGTGAGTTGAGAAGCAGAGATCAGGCTTCTGTGTTTTCCTTGGCGCTCAGCTCTGTCACAATGTTGTGTCAGAATTAACAGTGTGAACATAAGAGCAAGGGCTGTGTTCTTCAAGTAACATTATCAAAGCTTAACGCTCAGCTAAAACTTAGTCAACCAATTTTTTAGCCACCAGAGTAGTTAGGAAGGCTTGAAAATGGAATTAAGGAGGACTTGTCTATATTTGAAGGGATCTTGAAGTAGACAGAATTTTCCTCACACCTCACAGGAAAAAACAGTCCAGATCTAAATACTCTGGGCATCACACCTGCCTCAAAGAGGTTTTGCATGAGGCAGAACAAAAATACAGCTGCTCTGTACACCCATCTCTGCAGCTGCAACTACCTAGAAATATTTACTATTTGTAACAAAGCTTGACAGTAATAACCTTGATTTATCTGAACATGAATGCAAACAGTCATTGAGTCCAAGGAATCACAAAGTTTTTCATATCTACAGGAATTATCCTGGAAAGGAGCATGAGACCTGTGACAGGGTAGGTGGGAGAAAAGGGTACTCCTTGGACACCTGAACAGAGAAATGTCTAGAAACAGAAGACAGGAATTACCTTTCTATATGACAGTGTCAATGTTGTCAATGCTAAGATTTTATGTCACGTAGCTCAAGGTGTTTTCCATTGATATGGTTCACCCTGGTCAGGTAAGCAGCGCAGCTTCTAGTCTAAAAACATTCCCTCATTTTGCAGAGAAGCATTGGGAACTCAAAGGGAATTCAGGTTGTAATTAGATGAACTTAGATAGAGTTGACATTGCCACCAAAAGCAACATCCCTCCAAGTTCCAGCTGCTTTGTTTCACACTTCCACCACCTTACACTGGAGCAGCTATTTGTTAAAGTGGCTGCAAATGCTGATCCAGCGTGACACCAGCAGCTCTGATTTGCCAGTTTGGTTCAGTTCATCAGTCAACAGAAGAATGAGAGAACAGACAGTGTTGCCATTTCTGGTTGGACTATAAATTCATGTGAATTTGAAGTGTGGATCAGAATAGAACCTAAGTATGCTCTGCAGGTTTAGAAACTAGAAAACAGAATAATCCCAAACAGATTCTCCCCAGAAATATAAATCATCATGAGCGCTCCAGAAATATAAATCATGAGCTCCTATTTATAGTTATACCTCCTCCATCATGAGGAAATGGACAGGCCAATGCCATTGCGAAACCCTAACCTCGCAAAGAACTGCAGGTCGTTAATATGCATGCAGGCTACACCCATTGCCCCACCCCCCAGAACTCTGCAGGGCTCCGGGCACTTTTTTGCTTCTCCCCTCAGACTCTCTCAGGATGGGGCAGCAAAGGGAACCGTTTCTGAGCCCCCTCTGACTTGGGAGACCCCCACCACCCTGAGAATCTCCAGGCTGCCATGACTGTGCGCTCACAGCGCAAACCCCAGCACCGCTTCCCCCTCCCCCTCCCCCGGAGCTCGTGCCCAGGCAGCGTGACCCGCAGACCGGCGCAGCCACAAGGCACTGGGCAGCCCCGCGGCGTGGCCCGCGCCGGCCAATATGGACGCCCCGCGCCGCGGCTCCCTCACCCCGTCCCTGTCCCGGCGCGAGCTGCCAGTCACTTTCCTGTGGCACTGCCCTTCCCCGCCTGTAGCCATGGAAACAGTAACGCGCGCCCACGGGGGGGTCAGTTCCCCAGCTGTGCTTAGAGTAACAGGGGACAGCGTGACTCCTGGCCCCCCCGTTGGGCCGGGCCAGCACCGCCCCACAGGGACCTCCGGCACCACCCCTCGGTGGAGCAGAGGCACTACGCATGCGCGAGCCACTGAATTTCGCAAATGGTGGAATCAAAACTGCAATAAATTCACATCGCAAATGCGCAAGGTCATGAAGGAGAAGTCGCGATACAGAGAGGATTCACTGTATTTATCAGAGGGCTATTAATTTTAGAGTGCTCAGGTGGTAAGACTCTTTTTCTTTACCAGATGCTCCATCTAGGTTTTAGATACACAAGCCAAAAATTATATTGAAAGAGCTTGGAAAGAAGGCTACAGGACTATTAACAAGGTTAGCAAACCTGCCTCATTAGAGGAAGCCAATAAAGCACAATCAATGTATTTGTTCAAGAGAAGGTTTAAAGGAGAGTTTTCCATGGCCCAGCTATACCCATGTCAGGAAGGAAGCTCCAGGGCAGAGACAAGGCCGGGTTGAACAGGGCCCTGAGCAACCTGGTCTGTTAGAAAGTGTCCCTGCCCATGGCAGGGGGGTTGAAACTATATGATTTGTAAGGCCTTTTCCAACCCAAACCATTCTATGTTTCTATGATCTTACATGTGGCAGATGAAGGGGAAGAAGGAGTAGCTGCAAAGGGCAGATGAACAAATCATAAAGGCTTTTTGTTGTGAAGCAACCATCCAATGAAATCTTTCACAGGACTATAGTGACTTATTAAAAGGTTTCTGAGAAGCAGAACTGTCTTCTAAGAGGTCTTTCTACCATGACCCAACCACAAGTAGGAGGCATGATGCTGGTGACACCAAGGTATCATCTCTGTGGTTCCTGGTCCCACTAGGACACAAGCCAAAGCTGTCATATACTGGAGATCCATGAGACAGATCCGACAGATTTCATAAAGCCAGTGAAAGATTGTCAGCACAGAAAAAAACAGCTATTCTCTGCATTTGACAGGGTTAGGCTGAAGGTGCAGATGGGCCCACAGAGATCTAGGACTATCATGAGTCTTCTCTCCTTGTAGTTGTGCTACGAGACTCCATGGCCCAGCACAGTCCTGCTTCCCAGCTGTCCCTGACATGGAGGGGAGGAGAAGAGTGCATCAACAGCTCCCCAGTCATGTCCTCCATGATGATATCCCAGGGTATCACTGGAGAGCTGCACACCCTCATTGTAGAAGTTCACATTTGTCTTCTGGAGGCATTGTCTGGCAGCTGGTGGATCAGCAGGGATGCTCTCTGCTAGTGTTACTAAGAAAATAGTCCTTTGAAAGGGCCAGCAACTCCTCAGCCCTTTCTTCTTTCATTGCCATACAGGGAAGTTGGAAGCGCACCTGCCATAGATGGAGTAAACATAGGAGATCATGTCTGGGAACAAGAGCAGATGAGGCCTATGATGCTGGGGAGAAATTAGGTGGCTGAGGAATGCCAGACATCACAGGACATAATGGGCTGTCACATCCCAGAAAGGCAGGAGAGGCAAGACCCTGTTGTTCCCTACTATGAATCATGTGCAAGCTCTGTCAAGCCTCAAGGACACGCGGGACTGCTCCAACACTACTGTTGGTGTGTGGCTGCATCCTTGCTTCACTGCCGAGAAGAGAAAATTGAAGAGAATACAGAGCTGATCAGAGGGTATGGGTAGGAAGAATAAAAATCCTGTGTGGAGTCAGGGAAAGAGAAGCAGGTTTTCCAGCATTTTCCCATGCTTTGGGAAATTTCTAGAAACAGCCTCACACTACAGTGGTTCCCAATCAGTGTCTTTCCTCCAGGGTCTGTCCTTGCCAGCTGCATGTAGTTGTGCCCATGTGTGTTTGAGAGAACTCCTGAGATAAGCTACCACTGGGCCTACATCTGTGTGTGCATCTGCATGGGTGGTAGGAACAGACAGGTCTTGTTCATGGGAGCGTTATAGGATCCTGTATGTGCTGGGACTATAAGTGTCTTTGGGACTGCCTGGTGTCACACTAGCCAAGAAGAAGGTACACTGGCTAATAAAAAGAGTCAATGGCTGCTATCTGGCAAGGAGTTGCTTGCAAAGAAAGGGACGATGTGTCAAGTGGCAAATCTGAAAAACAACTCTCAGCACTAAGCCAGCGTGACAACAGATTACATGAGCAGAGGAAGAAAAAGGACCAATACCACCAGTCAGAATAATACAGCGGAGAGGCCTGAACACGTGGATGAATGAAGCTGCTTAATGGACACTTCTGCTTGCCTTGGTACAAAATGTGTTTTGGTAGCAGACATCTCTGAGTCAGTTGTGCTTGGAATCTGTGAGAGGCAAAAAAGACTTTCTAAATAAAGAATATTATAATATATATGGGACTATAATGACATAAGTAGTGACTGTTACATATACAGTCAGCCCTCTTCCACTTTGCACCCCAAAAGTAGCGGCTCCACATCTTCACGGCATGATTTTTCAGCAATTAGGGAGGCCTGTTTCTTGACTGTGCATGCGCGACCTGACATACATGAATATTCAATTAGACAGTCATGAATATTCAAATCAACCTCCACGCCATGCTACACGAGCCATGGGTGCACTGCTCTGCCTGCAGCGAGCCGCGCCGGCCCCACTCTACCCCTCCACTCCATGCCACGCCAGCCACCCTCCTCTCGGCTCCACTTGGGGCCACGCCACCCCCCCCACCCCAGCTCCGCTCCAGGCCACGCTGCCACTCACCCCTCCCCCTTGGGCCTCACCAGCCCCCCTCATTCCCCTCAAGGCCGTGCCAGCTGCCCCCCCCTCCTCCCCTCAGCTCTGTTTGGGGCCACCGGAACAGTGGTGCGGGTGGCTCCCTGCATCGTTGTCCCTGGCCGAGTGGAAAAGGGATTTTTCCTGGCGTGAGGTGGCTGTGGGTGCCAGGAAGTGGCAACACAAAGACCAATACACAGCAGGGCAGTGCCAAAACAGTGCCAGAGCGCCGGGGGGTGGTGTGAGGGTGTGGGACAAATTTACATATTAATGAGCTGCTAGTCTACACAGACAGAGGGCTGCGTGGGAGACGAACAAGATCTGCGGTACTGTGGTACAGGAGACCCAACTGTAATCGCTAAAGGTTAAAAAAGATCCTGCTACCTTCAGAGAAATCTTCTGATACTGTGTGACTTCTAATGCATGCAGGACTGACTGCTATGTGCTTCAAATATGGATGAAGGAACAGGGTACCACCCTACCAAAGTGCATGTGAGCCCTGAGGCTCCACTTACCTGAGTATGAACTGGGGCTAAANAAAGTAGCGGCTCCACATCTTCACGGCATGATTTTTCAGCAATTAGGGAGGCCTGTTTCTTGACTGTGCATGCGCGACCTGACATACATGAATATNCCAACTGTAATCGCTAAAGGTTAAAAAAGATCCTGCTACCTTCAGAGAAATCTTCTGATACTGTGTGACTTCTAATGCATGCAGGACTGACTGCTATGTGCTTCAAATATGGATGAAGGAACAGGGTACCACCCTACCAAAGTGCATGTGAGCCCTGAGGCTCCACTTACCTGAGTATGAACTGGGGCTAAAATACCCAGTTTGGGTGGTTGGCTGCTGTCAAACATGTTATCAGACTTGTAATAGCTGCCAGACTGACACACATGTCTGTGGGGCATGAATCAGAAGCGGAAGTATCACTGCTGCCCTTTACTAACACAAGCATTAAGAGTTTCATAGTGAAACATTTCAATTGAAATCAGGTTATACTGGGATGAGAAAATCTTTCACGTTTCTCCTTTCCAACACTGAAGTGTTTTCTCAGTGTAGAGCCTATGTAAGAGGATGGATCTTAATAGTCTGATCAGCTCCAGTAGCAGTTCGATGATTCCTTAGTGCACTTCTTTCTTCTCTGCATAGTTTACTGACACATGGCATGATCTCACTATTCCATGTGTGCAGACATGTGTGCAGTTCAGCTAAGGCCTTGCCCTACACATTAATCACTTGCAGCTGTATTAATCTTGTGAACACAATAGAAGTCCTATTGTGGACATAATGAGCCTGGTATCAAATTACTTCTGACTTAGCCAAAACATGCCTGTGCTCCAGTAGTGGAGCTGGTTTGCCAAAGCACATGGGGACCACCTTGGAGTTTGCAGCCAGCTTTGGTTATATCTGTTTACCAGGTGCTCCTACACTTCCA
The DNA here is from genome assembly GCA_013390025.1 of Pitta sordida. Taxonomy (NCBI): domain Eukaryota; kingdom Metazoa; phylum Chordata; class Aves; order Passeriformes; family Pittidae; genus Pitta; species Pitta sordida. Next base: position 43,689 of record WEKX01015474.1, read on the forward strand.
CAAGAGGGAGAGGTTGGGCTTGTGTTCAGTCCCTTTTCTCTTGGAGTGCATACTGGGTAACTGGGCTCCTAGGTGGGAGCCATGGCAGTGCTGACTCTTGAGGTCCTCTGCAGAGTCATGAATGGTTGTTGTGATCTTTGTCAGCCTGTTTCTGCACTCCAAGGGGCTGGGACTCTACTGACAGTGACAGCAGAGTCAGCTGATGTTAAGACTTCTCAGTGAGAGAAGGCTTCTCTTTGCAAGGCCACGGAATAACTGGGGTTGCAGCCTGAGGTGAACTATGATCCTGAGTATAGACAGAATCCCATGAAATTACAGTGATTTGTATGCCATCATTCTCCTGTCCCTTCATTCTTAATGTAGCTCCTCTAGCAAATCTTGCCTTCAAAGTCACTGTATACTCCCTGCAGCTCAGCCCCTCTCTGCCTGAGGCCATGAAGCCCCCCTGAATTCTGCAGAGCTTGAGGCAGACTTGGCCAGCAACCTATGCAGCATGACCTATACCATGCAGGCCAGTGCTCTGGGTCATAAGGAGGAACATTCCTTTTATTTCTGAAGTTGCAAATGACTGGAAAGCAGGTTTAAAGTAAGCATTGATGTCCTCTGTGCTGAAAGGAGGAGGGAGCTACCAAAGCAAATTCAGAGCTGGGTTCCTGGTTGGCTCCTGAACCACAGGGGCCTGCAGGGGTGAGACCTCTGCTTTGGCAAGTGTACCAGTGGACTGGTACATGACAAGCATGGGGCTTTTCAGTATCTTCTCTACCTCTGGCTTGGCTTGCATTGCCCCTGCCTGGAGCACAAGAAGGTCTGACATGGGGTCAATGGAAGAGGCAGGGGATAATGTTTACTCAGCATGTGGGTAAATGCAGCCAGGGTGCACAGCATGGGCTCTGAGACCATTACCTACAGACGATAGGATGAGCTCTGCAGAACATGGAGGTTTAGGCATGGGGTCCAGGCATAACCACGTGTGTGAAAACCAGTGTTAGTAACACTGCTGCAGTGTGGGACCTGGGCTGCTTCTTGTCCAGACAGGAATTGGAGCTGGAAACACAAATCATTTTATATATCTCCTTTTAACACAATAGCATGTGATTGTACATTCAGACATTGTATCTGTCACACTATTTTCCTTTGCCTCTTCCACACTCTGGAGACAGGACTTCTGCTCCTTAGTACTACCGGCCTGGAAGTGTGACTGGGTCTCAAGGCTAAATCTCTCTACATATCTTCTTTGCATTCTTCAGGAAAGCAGCGGGAGAATGTTTACACTCTGCAAACAGAATGTATGACTCCGACTGAGGAACAACAATGTGGTTCAACTGCATGGCAAATCTCTTGGCCATAAAATCTGGTATGCATCATAGAAGCCTTGTCTGTGTACAGATCCACCTGGCATTTGTTATAATTTCAGATCACATCTTCAAGAAAAATAAATGATGATGCAATTTCCTGTTCATATCATACAAACTTGTCATTAGATTTGTTATTAAAAGGGGATTCTTGATCATGCCATTAAAAGCCTGTCTACCTTTTCATTGGTGTCTTTTCCTGTTTATTGGTGTTGCCATATGTGAAGCACCTGAATTGCTGCCAAGGGACTTTGGCTACAGTTGTGCATAGGTTTCATTCCATCTGTGTGGCAGCTGTGCTCCCCTATTCCTTCTCTGAAACATCATGCAGAGTTGTGCCCAGTTGTCATAAAATCTCCCGACAAAAGTACATTCTTTTTTCCTACATCATGTCAACTCAAGAGTGACTAACTCCAAAACCACTGTGCTAGCAAGGACCAAGAGTTCTCTGTTGTTTCAATATAAGCATTGATATGGCTCCTACCTTGTGCATGTAAATAGGTGTCATGAAGAGAGTGTGGGTTTGCCTGACCCTTCAAAAGCAGACATTCTCTCGACCCTTATATGTGTTGTAAATGTTATATGGTGTCAGCTCTTTATGAAGGCCACTTGCTGTGGGTTCTGGCTCCTCAGGTTACACCATGACCACGGCTTACCTTGTTCTGGAGACCGCCCACCCTAGGCACTGCCCCACCTTCCCCTCCCCACTGCAAGGATTCACTCCCCCACCCACCTGGCTCCTCATTCCCCCACCAGCCATGGCCACCTCCTCAGCGATCCCAAGGTGGCTGGAGGGGGTGGAGGCGGGGGCAAGGGGCTGTGTTTGGCTGGGGTTTACACTGCCCATAAAAGAGAAGGAAAAAAAGCTCTTTTGCCTCCTTCAAGATTGCAAGTCTTAAATGGGAGACCACAGTCATTCAAACCAACCCAAGCATACCCATGTATGGAGGGCATGGGCCACATAGCCACGGCCCTTGTCCCTGGGTCCACATTGGCAGAGATGAGACAGGGCAGGGGGGCTGGTGCACGTGTGTGTGTGTGTGTGTGTGTGGTCATGTGTGTCCCAGAGGCACTGTTTCCATAGGAGCAGGCAGGGGAGGCAGTGGCAGAGCCATCCCTTCTCCTCACTTCCACCCCAGATCCTCCTGTGCCCTCAATGCCAGACACACACACACAGTCCCTGCCAAGGTGCACACTTCTTTCCATTCTCAGTGGATGCAGCTGAGAACACAGCTCCATTCCACATGGAATAGAGGCTGTGAGGGGGATGCTGGCAAGCACTTGGTTTAAGAACTTTTCAGTCCATCTATGAGAGAAAATTCTAAGAAATTCCATGCCGCTCACCTCTTCTAAAAGTGGCTGGTGGGAAGCTGCCCCTGCCTCCTGGGTTAGGGTGCGCTTATGGTTAGCAGCAGCCCCTGCCCTGCACCCACAGAGCCCTGCCTCAGCCCTGGCAATTAGCAGGACACCTTCTCCGCCACACATCATGCCATATCCTGAGCAGGACTGGGCAGTGGCTAGAGGCAGGACACTCATGGCATGCCAGCACAGAGTGCTTGGAGGGTGCCAGCAGTCAGAGGGCTGCAGGATCCACACAGCCACCATGCAGGACCATCCCAGCACACGACAGTCCTGGCGGCGGAGGTGCCAGGAGTCAGCTCGGGATGCCCACCCCAGTGGTATGGTACGGTGACAGTGCTGGCAAAAGCTGGGAATCCCCGCTCTGGCTCTCACAGGGAACCCCGCAGACTCCCCAGGCAGGGAAGGGACAGGGAAGATTCCCTTCGCTTCCCTGACTCACTCTAGGGCTGACAGGAGCGAGATGATGGCCATGTCTTATTTGTATATTCATGACATGCCTATCCTCGTTGAACAGGGGATTTGTGGCACCAGAACCCCTGTGACTTCCAAGGTGTTACTGTAACATTTTTTATTAATACAAATTGTGGCAAGTGAGGATTCGAGATTGTCAGTGAAAACTTCTATGAAAACACATTTCACAGAATCACAGAATATTATGAGTTGGAAGGGACCCACAAGGATCATCTAGTCCAAATCACCATCTAACACCCGTACAGAGACCGAAAGCACATCCCAGAGCAGTAACACAAACCTAGTTCCCTCACAGTCTAGCATGTGATAACAGTATAAAGCAAAGCATAAGCACAAATTGTAAAGCAAAACAGTCTACTAAAAGTATTATGAAGCAAAAGCAAGTTCTAATCTCTAAAGTGAGCCATTAGTGCACATAGGTTACTGCTTATCAATACAGGCATCCCTGTATGAGGTGAAGTGAGGTCCAGCATGTCAGCTGCCCTAGCAGTGATGGTGGAAAAACTTCTGGTTTCTCCTGATTTTCAACCTCGTTATATATTACAGTAATCCCTCAAGTTTCATGGGGGTCTAGGTCCAGGAAAGTCCTGCGAGCTGAATTCCACAAAGAAGCAGTTCATACATATGGAAATTAACCACTGAACCTCCTCAGCCCTGGACAGCACTTCACCACCAAACCCTGTCCATGTGCTAAGCTGGCATGGGCAGCTGGGACACTTCCCCCGCCCCATGCAACTCTGCTGAGCCTGGGGACAGCTGGGACACATCACCTGCCTCATGCCACTTTGCCAAGCCGTCAGCCGCAAATCAAGTGGCACTTTCTGGTGCCAGCGCCCCACTCCATGGGGCTGGCTGGTCTCGCCTCACCCTGGCATGGCAGAGGCACTCACTGCACATGTGTGGCTGTCCAGAGCTCATGTGACCTAGAAAAAAACTGCAAACAACTGAGGGAAGACAAGGATGTCTTCATGGGGAAAAAGAACATGAAGAATTGAAGCTATGAAATTTGAGCCACAAAGTAGCAAGAGATTATTGTATTTCTTTACATTTTTTGTAAGGATTGAGTGTTATTGTCAATAAACTAAATTTGGAGTAGTATGGCATATATTGTCCCTTGACGGATAGTTGGCACAGGTCAAAGGGTAACCTCTTTGAACCCATGTTCCCATCTGGCAATCTGTTAGCAAAAAAAACCTGTGATGCCTTCATATCACTGTGATGCCTTCATATAATTCTTCAATGTTCAGGTGTTATCAGTGTTTAGGGAATCTTTGGGAGAAAATTTGACCTTGTGTGAAACCACATCTGGAGTCTGTGCTGGTTTTGCTGTGGCCATTTTTTTCCTGGCCGCGAGGTGGGGGGGTGCTATGGAGGAGGCTTTTCTTCAAGAAGTTGCTGAAAGCTTCCCTCATAGCCGACAGAGGTAATGCCAGCCAGCTCCTTGCTGGGCCCGCTGCCAGCCATGGCCAGGCCAATCAGGAGATATAGAGGCACCTCTGTGATAACATATTTAAGAAGGGGGAAAAAAAGTAACAGAAGATGGTTGCCAGAGAAGAGCCGTGAGAAGTTGTAACAGCAATGCAGGCACCAAAGCAAGGGCTGAAGGAGGGGGAGGAGGTGTTCCAGGCATCTCTCTGCAGCCCATGGATAGGACCATGGTGAAGCAGGCTGTCCCCCTGGTTGTATGGGGGGGG
>WEKX01015475.1:0-19575 GCA_013390025.1 Pitta sordida
TAAACTGGGGAGCCCAGAACTGAATCAGAAGGACAAACATGAGAAAAACCCATGAATTGAGGTAAATAGGAGAAACAAAAGCCTCACACTCCCACAAAGCAACACAAGGAATTCGTTCATCACTTCCCATGGGTTGGCGGGTATTCCCCATCCCCCCACCAAGTGTAACAGTGACTTGGGAAGACAAACACTATCACTATAAACATTTCCCACTTCCTTCTTCTTCCCCCAGGTTTATATGCCAACCATGATGCCGTGAAGTCTGAGATGTCGCATGGGTCAGTTGGGGTCAGGTGTCCCAGCTGTGTCCCTTGTTAACTTTCCCACGCCCCTACAAAGCCCTCTCTGGTGGGGTGAGGTGTGGAGAAGAGGTCTTGACTTTGTAAGCACTACTTAGCAGTAAGAAAAACAACCCTGTGTTATCAACAATTCTTCCAGCACAAATCCCAAATGGCCCCATAGCAGCTACCCTGAAGAAAATTGTCTCTACCTCAAATAAAACCAGCACTTCTCACAGTATTTTTTATTTCTTAAGCAATCCTAAATGAATGAAATGAAAAACAGGCATATATAAGAAATTTAGGGTGCTTTCAACATAGCACACATGCTACTGTATTGTAAATGACCATTTTATAAAATGACGCAGTCCTTTTCGATTCCAGTTGCAGCTAAAAGTAAAATAAAGCCATTTCCTGCTTGATTTCAGTTGGAATTGGAGATAGTTTTTCAATATGACCCTCGTCAGCGCTTTAAAAGTGGGGGAAAGAGGCAGATAAGGCAGTGAATGAAATAAATGGATCCAATCTGAACCCAGTTACTTCAGAAGTTGATAGCATATTGGAAAGGCAATGCACAACCAGCAACCTCAGCCATAAGAAACTTAATGATGGATGAAAATGAAAAACGTCAGGATGCCTATTTATCTATGAGAATTAGAATCCTTTAAACAAGTTATGAGTAAAAGAGCTGTGGCTGAACCGGATTTTAAGCCAATTAGAAATGAATGAAAAATCTAATTTAAATGGACATCATCTTTCACTAATATTAGAAAAACAATACTTTCTACATTTTATTGCAGGTGATAAATTTATTGTGACACCTGAACAGGACAGCTATTTTATACTAAAAGACAGTTTTCTCATCTTAGCAAATAGCCCAAACCAACGCTCAGTTTTGAATTTTATTTCCTGTCAGTGAATCATTCATAATTTTAAATTATTCTTATTAGTTTTAACTATAATGGATGGATTAAAACACACTTTTATTGGCATGATCAATGAAAATAGTTTGGACTTTACTGCGTCATTATATCTAGGTCTATTCCGTCTAATAGCCCGAAAGATAGACTGTTAACCTGCATGATGTATGTCAGTCATATGGCGCTGGATTCGGGTCCCCTTCACAGCTCTGAAAAGTTACACATCTTTACATCCACGGCTCCATAACCGAGTTCGGATCTGCTCTGCTGTATCTAACTCCCCAAGAGATTTTTGTCATCAGTTGGCCATTATACTACACCAATCTTAGGAGATACATTGTCATGTGCTCTAAAAAGCCTTGAATGAGACAAAATTTACGTTATGAACTCTCTTTTCACCATTCCTACACATATTCATGAAGAGTGCAGCAGAGAGAAGCAGAAGAACCTGTGAGGTCAAAGACATCATCTCCTGGCCTGCCTGTAGAGGTGGCTGCCCTCTTCAAGGACTGGCAAGAAGATTCTGGGGAGGAAGTAGATGATCCTTGTGGGTCCCTTCCAACTCAGAATAACCTGTGAAATCTTAAGGGCTTTATACAGCAGCCACCATGGACAGCAGCAAAGAAACAGGCCCTTAAAGTTTTGTGGATCCAAAGGTTGGAGCTCAGGACACCGGAGAGTTACGAGGAGACCACCTCTCTTAGACTCTCTGTAGATGAAACACAAACGTTTTGTAATGATACTAACGATGAGCAGTGATATTTCTGATCCACAAATAAGTGTTATTTAGTACTGCTGTAGCCAATGGTAAAACATTACACTGAACTGTTTTAAGGTCAGGCAGACTCTAAGATTTATTAATTGGAGCTGGCCATGGTTTTATTTTTTCCAAGAAGTTATTATAATAAACATAATCCTTCTTTTTTCCATTATCCAAAATGTTAATGCACACAGAAACATCTATATTATGCTATCCTCAGTATCTGCAATATCAATTAAAAGAAGAGGTAAATCATTTGACAGTAAATAGGAAAATCATTATTTTTTCTTAAATAGGCATGCCAAAGCATAGTCATTAAATTAATATCATTAAAAGACTTAGCTTGAGCATTTATTCTGTCACCCAAAAGAAAATTTCATATTATATCCATCCCTTAGTTACTACCATAGTTTTCCTCAGAATTGTCTCCTCAAAGGAAAAACAAAAGCCAAACTGTCATTTGGGCAATTGTACAAAAAAGGATTTTCCCATTCATAACATAAGCCTACTTTAGAACTGAATGGAAATCTTCTACAGAATTCCAGATATCTAACTCTTCACTATTGCCAATTTCCTAGGATGGCATTTTCTTATTTTCTAAAGGGGACATCTAACCCAGTGCTGGAAGTACTTGCCTGGAATAATTATGAAGATTTCTAGTCCTTGAAGAAGATCAATGGAAGTTAAAAAGAACAGAAAAATAACATCTAAATACACTGAAAACTCCACAGAAAGTTCTTATTCTCTAAAGGTTAGCCATTGTTTCCATACTCCAGATATTTTGACTGATGTTGAGTGAACAGATGTTCCCTTACACAGTCTCTTAACATACTGAACATAGTGCTGTCTTTTGTCAAACAATATGGAAAACCAAATATGGACCTTTGTGATGGTAACAGGAAGAAGGAAAAGAGAGACCTGGCTCCTCAGAGCAGTGAAAGGTGACATTTTTCAACCCATCTAAATGATTCAGGCTCCTGAAAGTCATGGAAACAAGAGACATGGACAAAAAGGAGATATGAAGAAGATCCTCTGATGTGCTCCCTGGATTCATGCTTAGCACTATGGGACACAAATTGGTTCTTGGTAAATTCTGAAAAAAACATCCTTCTAACTGCTGTTACATGCAGGACCATAATCCACAGGTTCACAGGTTACTCTGAGTTGGAAAGGACCCACAGGATCATCAAGTCCAACTCCCAAGTGAACGTCCACCCAGGGACAAGGTCCACAAGCGTGGAACCATGGGCACCACGCTCCATCCATCCAAGCCTCCCACCATCCAGACCATGTCACTGAGCTTCTCATCCAGTCTGACCTTAAACACCTCCAGGGATGGCGACTCCTGGCGTAGTTCAAGGCCATTCCTCTTGTTCTGGTGTCGTCAGCCTGAAAGAAGAGATTCACACCCACCCAACTGCAACCTCCCCTCAGGTAGTTGTAACCAGCAGTCAGGTCACCTCTGAGCCTCCTCTTCTCCAGGCTGAACAACCCCAGCTCCCGCAGTCATTCCCCATAGGGCTTGTTCTCCAGTCCTTTCACCATCCTTGTCGCCCTTCTCTGGACCCTCTCAAGCAGCTCAACATCCTTCTTAAACTGGGGGGCCCAGAACTGCACACAGCACTCAAGATAATCCAGATTGGTTCAGGTGAATTTGGGGCACTTGGTTGATGTAAAGTTTCCTCATAAAGAATTTCACTGTCTACCAGTGCAAACTCACAGAGTGGAACACCCAGAAGCTCTTGCAATGTCTTGAAAAGGGTGGATTAAGTAAATCACAGTTGGACAAAGAGGTACTCGCTTTTCTTGGCAGTTAGAGACCACTTGCAGTAACACCCCTTAACCCCTTTACTAATCTTAAAATGGAGTTGGGAGAAAGAAACTACACAGCCAGACAAAAGACTATGGAAATGTGAATCTGCAATTATCCTTCTTGAGCAGCACTGGAATCGCATTATTAGAGAGTTGTATTTCTAACAACGTCAGGAGGTTTGAACCATCCTCCTGATCACCAATTCTGTTGCAATGAGCACTGCAGAATATGCTTAGCATATGCAAGGCTAATTAAAACAATATTCTAATTAGTACCTTTCTGGTTTTGAATCCATACAGCATCATACATTGAGAATTAATTAAAAAGAATTAATTATGCATTGGTATTTGTCTCAGGTTATCAGCAGACAATCTATGTTAAATATGGTAACTGGTTAAAGATAGGTCACCTATTAATTAAGAGCATTGTGACCAAACTAATGGATGGAGGTCTTAGTAATTCATAATAACAGCATTAATGAGAGCCATGACTTGCATTTAAGAGATATTAATGTGAACTTTGAAGAAATGATGGTATCAGAGAAGCATCCATTTATTCTCAATCAAGCCTGAGCTTTGTCATAAACACAGGTTATCAGCTTTTGAGGACAACACGTTACCAGCTACATTCTCTTCTTGATGCATAAAGATCTACTCTCAACCTGGCACCTTTGGAGGAGTGTCTATGAACTATTTTATTTCCCTAGTTCTATCACTTCCATTTAATTGTAGAGGGCAGGACAAAAGCATTTAAAAAGCAGTGAGTGCATTCCTGTTCACCTTCTTCAGTGTTGAGAATGATGTCAATGTAATCAGCATTCCTAATTACGCCCTTGAAATGCAAGAAGTTTGCAAATCACTTAGATGTTAAAGAGAGAAGAAGAAAGGGGGAAAAAAGAGGCAAGGGGGTCATTTGAAATAAGAATGTATTCCTTAGAAAGAAATCCTAATTTACAGAAGGTCCTGATTACCGTTCCTGTAGCAAGACCTTGCTGAATCTGAGAAATGATTTATCTGTGACATGACCTTGACAAAGCTACTCCTCCTGCAAGGAGAAAATTGAAAGTAATATCTGGCAATGATACATTAGCACTGAAACTCAGATCTGCGTATTTGGGTTCCTGTCATCGTGTCTTATCTTTCTTTTTTGCTGGGTCACAAAGAAAACGTCTCTTGAATTTCTTTCAATTAATATTCAAATCTCTCAGGTACAGGGTGGCAATGGAAGCTGCTGAGTTCAGTGGATTTTTCCCAACATCACCAAAACCATTTCCTTTGGGAGATGAAGATTTGGCTCTGCTTCTTGTAGGACCACATCTTTAGTACTTAGTTACTCGATCCAACTCCTTAGGAAACCAATGGGAATCTTTCTCCTGGTTTTGGTAGAACAAGACCACCATACTCTGTCCCAGGTAGGTCACATATTTCTATCATTTTACACATCTCATATTAACAGGGCAACTGAGTAAGAAATAGAGGAACATTCACCAAATCACAGATCAAACTCCAGGAGAATTTCTGACAGATTGCAACATAATTCCACCCTTTTTGTTTATTTGTTTGTTTGCATTTTAGTTGCCAGACACTATCACAGATTCATTTTTAATGCAAAAATTTATTATTTGTTCCTTTAATGATTTCATTAAATATTTAACATTGTCTGTTTAAATAAAGGAATGACATCATGCATAAAAAATGAAAAATAATGTGCCTGTAATAAGCTGGAGGTTACATTTAATGAAACAATGCCCATAAATGACATTTCACTGTGAGTGCTGATGATGCTCATTTCAGATGAATGCACTTTGTATTTATTAGTTTTAAGCGTGTTCATCCTCAGCTTCTGTAATCAGAATTACAATATCCACTCAGATGAAAAAAGCAATTAAATCATTAAGACATACTTTCTTAGGGCTGGCTGATTCTGCAGATATGCAACAGTTGCCCCGCTCCTGTCTCAAGTCTCGACTGCAAGAGATTAATTGTTTTCTCGTTATTTTCCAGAGGGTATCTATCCTCACAACAGTTTGGCATGTACAGCCTGAGAATTATGTGCACTTCAGCAGCATGTGTATCTCTCTTTCCATCAATCTTTGGGCTACCAGCACAAGAGGCATGAGTGGGCTAGAGAGAGTCACCTGCCACGGAACACTTGAAGCAAGACTCAAGGATGGCAGAGGTGGCTACTGGACAATGTCAGGGTCTGGTAAATATTTGACCCTGACTGCATTTGTAACCTATGTTCAATGCATCAGATGCAAGGTTGTACATATAGAACTTACCGTGCATTCACAATTTGGGTAGAACCCAGTGCACAGAAGGACAACTTATTAAGCCTGCCTTCCTGGTGTCAATTAAGACAGAGTACAAATTTAGAAATACTTGAATAATATATAGAGAGAATAAGAACTTTACTGAGAGAAAGAAAAAATATAACAAATATATAGAGGTATATATGTTTGAACAACAACAATAACAGTATCAAAAACAATGGAACAATGACAACTACAGACAGNTGCATTTATATTTTCAATTACTCTGTGTGGCATTTTTCCAGCAAATGCCATGGAGAATTCAGGAGATTCATGGTCCTTTAAGATTTACACAAGCATTACAAATGATTGTAAGGCCTTCTGTCCAGGATGGACCACGCCTATTAAGATTATCATATGGTCCCCTCACAGCATCAGCCCTGTACCACAACAGAACAAAGTTTCAATATCCTCCACTCGTCTCCATCTCCTGCACTTCAGTCCCACCCTGTTTGCACTGCCACTGTACAGATTTTGAAAGAAAACACTGCCAAGGTGCAAACCCAATGATGTCACTGTCAAAGTTGGGTAACAGCAGCTGATGAAAGAGTTAAAAGCTTACAAATAAAGCTTATAAATACACTCTGATTTTGGTGCTTCAGTCAGTCCTTACAGAGGGACTTTCCAGAGGTCACCCTCTGGTTAAGTTCCTGTTATTTGTGTGTACCCCTGATCCACGTATGCACCTGTAAAGTCCTCAGTACTGTTGTCTGAAATCATCTCATTTTAGATTTATATAGTGAATGTATCTGCACCCCAGCTCATCACAGCGTGTTCTCCTTATACTCACTAAAAAAATTAAAACTGACACAGAGCTGTTGTTTGCAATGCAGGAGGAAAACACGAAAGGCCAAAGCCCAATTAGAGTTGAAACAGAGCAGTATTGTGTCAGATAACAAGCAGGGCTTTTTTTTTAAGTACATTAATAGCAAGAGGAGATGAAAAGGAAAATACTGAACTGATACTTGTGAAGGTGGTCATCTGAGTAATAGGGATGAAATAAAACTGGAGGCATTCCATGTGGGTTTTGTCTCAGCCTTTAATACATAATACTGATAGGCCTTGTGTTGCCCAGTCTCCTGAGGGGGGAAATTGGGATTTTCCATTTGTGGGCACTGAAATTCTAAAGGAAGAGCTGCATCAGCTGAGTGTCACACGTCCATAGGGCCCAAAGGGATTAATCCCAAAATCCTGAAAGAGTCAGCAGGTGCTGTAGCAGGTGCTGTAGCACAACCCCTCTTGATTATCTGTGCACCCCATAGTAAGTTTGCCGATGACACCAAACTAAGAGGTACTCAGGACCCTCGTGAGGCCCAAGTGGGATTTAGATAGTCTGAAACATTGTACAATCAGTAATGGAGTGAAATTTAATGGGAAAAAATTGTTAGATTCTACACCCAGGACAGAATAACATGGGACACCAGCACAAATTGTGAGAGGACCTGGATTTACTACATCTGTGACCAGTGGCCGCTATCGAAGAACAACAGTAAGCTGCTAGAAAAAATAATTGGATTCTAGAATATACCACACTTTTAGTTATCATTTTGACATCTGATAGATTCAAGGCATTGATTTGACAGTGAAACTATAAATTCAGACCATTAGAACTTCATTGCTGACATTAAAACAAGAAAATCACATTGTTATGAGGACAGAGTAAGCCCTCTGATCAATACACGTCTGAAAGAGGATCTTCCAGAGATGAAAAATAATTGAAAAGCAATTTTGCTGAGATATCTCTATGCTACTTTGTCTTTATTAACTCACATTTAAGTCTCTTATTATGGAGATTAACCTTAAGCCTGTTGTAACCTGCAAGTATTTTATCTCTGAGTTTTTAAAAACTGCTAACTAAACACCACCACCTTTTGGGGGGCATGGATACAACTGAATTTTCTTGATAATTTTGAAATTTGTCAAGAATATTTTTACATTCTGTGAGGGAGTTAATCACTTGTATCTTGCAGGCAAACAGTTTTAAGATTGGCCATTTTAAATGCTGTGGAATCCCTCATGTTCCACGAAAATCCTTTGTGATCTTTTGCAAATACTTTTGAGGTGCTGTGGTGAAACCCGTTACTTTTGCAAGGTAAGAAAAGCTGCAAGAAGAAAGGATTAAAAAGGAAGAAAGCATAAAATAACTGCATGTTGTTGCAGGCTTGCACAATGAGGAATTTAATAGAGCAAGAAAATCAAATTTTTATTCGGAAAACAAACCTGCATCCATCCTTTAGTGTGACTGAGGAATTCTGAGAGGGGGCAGCTGTGACTGCCATGTTAATAAGTAAAGCACTTTTCAAACCTGTAATTGGAAAAAAAACCCCAAAATCTAGCACTTTTCCTTTAAGCAGAACCAAAATGATGAGTCCCCAGATTCCATTCTGGAAGGTTCCCATCCATTTCCCTTCCTCCCAACTGATGAAATGTTTTCGTGGCCACACTTGGAAAGCTGAAAAATTCCACTGGAGTTTTCTCAAATGGAATTTTCATCAGTTCTCAACCACAAAAAAATTGTGGACTTGCCTTCTCATCTTGATTAAGGTGTTTTGTTTTGGCTTTTTCCCTCAAGGAAAATAATTTCTGTTTTCTCATCAGTCCTAATAATAAACATCCTGCCTCTTAAAATTAGCAATTCAACAAGTTGTACCTTTATTCTGAGGTCAGAAAGATTACAGACCTGATCCACACTTAGTAAATAAAACAGGTGTATGATACCAAGCCTGAAGAACTCTATTTGAAATATTTTATTTCCAATTTGGTAATATTTTAGCACAGGAACATTATAGAAAGAACAGAAAGGATTTTCTGGGATAGAAAGTATTTTCTAGAATAGAAAGTATTTTTCAGAATGGAAAGTATTTTCCAGAAGCAATTTACCTGAAATTAAGAGAAATTACTTCCAAAGGCTGTTTGAGCTGTATCTAATTGCAATGCTTGGCTGTATCAGCCTGAAAACTACAACTTCACCACTTGCAGCTTCATGAATAGTTACCCATATGATGCAATAAATAGAATTTCTGCTTCCTGACTATGTGACCTAATTGTGCTAAACCACTTCCCGTGCTTGGCACAAACACAGCACAGGTTAAATAAACCTTTTGTGAAGGTTTACAAATCCACCAGCCCCAAAGAAAGTTTTACTTGCAGAAATGTTCCCAGGCAGTAACGGGAGACAACATGTTGAACTGAAATGTATTTGGACAATTTTTCAGCAGCAGATTTCCATGCTACCCAGTCATCCCTGTTAGTTTGTGGCACACGGTGTCTGACAACTGAAAAATATGTAAATTGCTCTATACTTGTTATAAACACTCCTCCAGATTTTGTTCAAAAGCTGTAACAGGCTGGGCTGCTCAGCATAATTTTTTTGAAGCATTTGCAAAGCTGGTCCCAGATCCTGCCCTCTTTCCATATGTATACCCCTCATTTGATTTCTGTGGCAGAAATGCCCATTTAGCTCCATGAAGAAACTCGTTTAAACTCAACTCCATTTCCCCCCAACTCTATTTTCCTCCCATTAGACACACAAGACACAGAATTTTTTAGTCTTGCTTATTATTTATGGAGAGCTTTCAGGATTACCTTTTACAGCTGATTTATAAAAGTAATCACCTGCCTCAGACCAAAATGTAGCACTTGAACTTAAAATGCTGCTTCTGATTTGAAAGATGTCATCTGCTTGAATAAAATCCTTCCTTTGAAGCACAGAAAATCTTTTTGGTGATAGAAAAAAACCCTCCAAAATTAATTTAAAATTCAGAATATGCTTTTTACAGAAAATGCTTGAATATGCACACAGCTTGCACTGGATAAATATTGCACTTTTAATTAATTGTATAATGAGATATGCATACTGTAAAAACATAGATGCACATATTATTTCATTAACTGTCACTTGAAATAGTAATACTCAGGGTTCAAAGTAAATGCTGTTCTTCCTGTGCATGATTAGAAGAAGCTTAGACTGGAAAGAGAAACATCACACTACACAAAATATTTTTTACTACTAATTTTTTACTTCCTTGTTGGCCACTGCTTTGGAACCTGAAGAACCATCCCAGTGACAGAAACGACAGGTCGACCTTACAAATTTCACACGTGGTTTATTTTTCTTCTCTGTAGATAAGTCTGCATTTATTATATACCAGAAGGTGGCATTCCAGATTGTTTGCAGGATGGAGACACAAGGGTTTCGTTTTTAGCACACGTCATGAGTATTTTGCACAGACAGATGAAGATGCACAACACACCGTAAGCAAAAGCAACATTTCATGCCTTCATTCCATAATTAGGTTTAGCTCTTAACAAGTCACATTCTAATTCCCACCAAGCAAGTCTGAAGAGGGCATCTGATCTCAAATACCTTATTCATGCAAAGAATAAGTTCAGCTGAAGTGCAACAATGAATAAAATATGGGAAACGTATTTCTGAAAGGTTATTTTACTGTGTCACCAAGTTAATTCTGGCACAAGATGACTCAAACCATCTGCAGCTTGAGCAAGAAGAATTAAACATTTTGACAGGCCTGAAACCTCATACTTTGATTTTCCATTTTTTTTAAATCCCAGTTTAATTCCACCTCACTCCTGCTTTTTTCTTCTCGATGCTCTCCTTGACATTATCTCTCCATTAAATCCAAGAGGTGAGACCCCCCCACTGTGTGACACTCCCAACCACAGGTTGCTCAGGTTGAAATGAAGGACATGGCAGTTGTTGGCACCACTTTGCTCAGAACCCAAGCTCCAGAACTTTTTGATAGGCTGACTTAAAGCAACCTTAACATATTACTCAAGGTTTGTGTGGGTTTGAAATGCAAATGTTTACTTTCTACTGTAACATAAACATGATTTGTTATGCAGGGCACTGGCATTTCGTATCATACCTCTAAGAAATGGTAGAACTGCCACCCTTAAACACATTTCTCAACACCAGAATGCTTGAAATTTATACTTTGGATATAACAATGTATTACAGTGAATGCATAAACCAATATACACTGACCCTCAGATGAAAATTTAGGTTCTAATTCGGGGAAAAAAGTCTGTGTCATATTCTGTTTAAGAAAGCATTTAAATATTGTCTTCTATGAGGATGGAATTCTTAATGTACTTATAACGTTAGAGACTGTCACTGCATCCCATCCTTCTGTATCCGCCCCCCCCCCCGCCCTTGTCCCTTTTCCTTGCCATCTGCCTTTCAGTGTTAATTACATTGATCTGTCTAAAATTTTGCCACATGCTGTATCTTTTATTGAGCCAAATGATGCAGTGTACACGCATTTTACTGGTGAATTTATAGCTAGAAGGCCCTCTTTTTTCCTCCCCTTTATGGAGAAGTACAGTTCTAGTTTTAATGCTTTGGCACATAAGCTTTAATAGCATCCATGCATCTGCTCCTGAGCTCCTCACTGCAACTCCCCGTGTTCCGTCCAAGAAGCTTCTCAAGCCTTTTCATTGCTGCTGAGCACATGGTTCCAAAACCTGAAACATGAGTGAAGATGCACGAAAGTGCACACAGTATCCCATGATATACTCCTGGGGAAGATGGCAGCAAGGGGCTTTGATAGGAATATTCTCTGCTGCGTCAGAACTGGTTGGATGGCCGGGCCCAGAGAGTGGTGGTTAATGGTGTCTCATGTAGTTGGCGACCGGTTACTAGTAGTGTCCCCCAAGGGTCGGTGTTGGGTCGGGTCCTGTTCAACATCTTCATTGATGATACTGATGACAGAATTGAGTCCATCGTGAGCAAATTTGTGGATGACACCAAGATTGGAGCCTGTGTTGATCAGTTAGAGGGTAGGATGGCCCTGCAGAGAGACCTGGACAGACTGGAGAGATGGGCAGATTCCAATAGAATGAAATTTAATAAGTCTAAATGTTGGGTTCTGCATTATGGTTATAACAACCCCAAGCAGAACTATAGGCTGGGGATGGAATACTTATAGAGTGGTCAGGTGGAAGGGGACTTGGGGGTATTAGTGGACAGCAAACTCAACATGAGCCAGCAGTGTGCCCAGGCAGCCAAAAGGGCCAACGGCATCCCAGCCTGCATCAAGAATGGAGCGGCCAGTAGGTCAAGAGAGGTTATCCTTCCACTGTATTCAGCACCGGTTAGACCACACCTCGAGTATTGCATCCAGTNTACTGCTGAGTTTCTGGGCTCTGCACATGTGAAATGATTTCTTTATGCTATTCTCAAGCCTTAAATGCTGACATTATACATACAAAGGGAAAATAGGAACAGGCTTAGTCTAAAAGTTATGGGCAAATAATTTTATTTTTCCATTAAAGTCTGAATTATATTATTCTTGGTTTATTTGGGGGTTTATTATTTTTGTGCTTAATTTGTGGCTGATAGATCCAAAATGCTCTTCCAAATTGCATGCAATTTCTACCCTAAATAAAAAGGCAATCCACGGTCTTAAGAACATTCCTTGAATGTATGGGCCAATCCAGTAATAGGTTTTAAGGAATAAAGCCATTAACATTTTGTAATGTCAACCAATCCTTTTTTTTTGTGTTTACAAATTTAATCACTTGCTAAGCAGCTAAATAATTATTTCAAGCTAATGAGAATTAGTTCTGAAGTTGCAAGTATTAATAAGAAATCACCATATCCATGTTAGTGTTTCATAGTACTAAATATTTGATACCTCAGTTCATATTACTGTTTGGAGGATATCACAGCAAACAAAATTATTAGTTTCATTTTGTCAGATAAAGCACGATTTTTGGATGGTTTTTAAAAGCAAGTATCTTGAAAAACTATACTTCTATTGTGAAAAACTACACTTCATGATATAAAAAACTATACTTCATGATGACAAAAAACCCCAAAACTAAACAAAATTAAAAAATCCAAACAAAAAAACCCAACAGCCAACCGCCACCACCAAAACCAACAACAAAAAACAGAACCACAAAACAGCCTCCAGATTTAGAAGCACAACGTCACATACTTGTTTTAAGCTTTTAAGGGAAGGTGGGACAGAATCATAAGAATTCAGTGGCAAACTGGAGCACTCAACACTCCCTGGCAGATTTTCAGCTCCTTTTAGGCTCTAGCTCCAGTGCAATTGCTTCTTTCTTTTGTGCAAGATCAGCTCTACCCTTTTCCTACAAAAGGAATGCATGTTGTGCACCTCTCATGACCGAGCCCATCGTTCCTGCTCATTGGAATTTCCAACCAGTTTCTATTTTGTCGGGTTTGTGCAGTATTCTGTGTGGCCAATAGCATGTCCATTAATCCAACAGGAGTGATGAGATGGCAATTCCCAGGTTGCCAACAATTTCACAATCCGTAGCATCTTAAAATTCAGGAAAACAAGAGCACGAATGTTTCTGGTCCAAATGGTGATACAAGGACAGCATGGGAACACAGGGAGCTGAGTTCTCCTCTGTTTATAGATCACTAAAATTCTCACTGCAAAAGAAATCTGCTGATTTATACCAGGTGAGAATGTTTGTAGAATGAATACAATTATCTTCTGATAACACACTATCATTTTTCTTTTAATGTTCCATGACTTAATGATGAGCACGCTCTTCTCTCTTAATCTCTTCATGCAATCTGAAGCACTTTATTCCTCAATATCAAATCTCTCTCGAGATACAACCTAATGATATTAATTTTCTTTTCTTGTTGTGATCCACACAACATGCCCAGGAGTAGTAATACTGCAGGTTTTGTAAAGTTCTGAGATTCAGCTCATTCATCTCTGTGTTTCTCACATCCTGTGAATGTGCCACGTGAACTGTCTCTGGCCGTTCTACACACGTTTCTCAAGGCAGAATTTTCCAGGCAGTGTAGTTTTTAATTCTTGTCTGCATTTTAGTTGTGGTTGAGAGCTAACCCTGGCCAGCAGCTCAGCACTGCACAGCCACACACTCATTCTTCCACAGTGGGATGTGGGAGAGAACTGAAGGGTAGAAGTGAGACAACTTGTGGGTTGGGATAACGATGCTTTAATGAGACAAGTTAAAAATAAAGGCAAAAAGAAGCAAAGAAAAACAAAACCAAGAAAAACAAGCCATGCAAAACCCACAAATGGCTCCCCACGGGCAGATCAGTGCCCAGGCAGTTCCCATGAAACAACAGAGCTGACAGACCTCCCCTCTCTGGTTTCAACCCCGAGCATTTGGTCAGTTGGGACACAGCTTTCTCCTCTGTGTCCCCTCCCAGCTTCTTGTGCACCCCCAGCCTCCTCTCGGGGGGAATGGAAAAGGCCTTGAATATGTTCATTAATAACTAAAATGTCCCAGTGTTATCAACACTGTTTTTATCAGAAATCAAAAACATAGCACCACACCAGTTACTACGAAGAAAATTAACCCAATCCCAGCCAAAATCAGCACAGTTGTCCAATCTGTACCTGGCCCATCTTTCTCCACTTTCCCTGAAAAACTATTTCATGGTCTCTTCAAACTCATTGTAAGGAAGCTTTCCTTTGCTATATTTCCCCACTAATAATTCTATTGCCTTCAGAAAAAAGAAAATCTATTTAAAACTCTTGATGTCTTTCCATCCATCACCCCTACTCACATAACCAAAACCGTACAGAGTTGGCACTTTTATCCATAATCACACTTCCTGCAGCCCCACAACCATTTCGTTTCTTTTGACAGAAACACTTTCTACTCTGATATTCTCTGTCAATATGAACTCGTCATTACACCTGACCTGGTCATGCTTTCTGCAGTGCCTTTAGGTACCCAGTCATTTTATTGCTACGTGTTTCTATGCACAGACACTCAGGATTTATCCAAGAGAAATGTTATTTTATCTTCCTAGCAGAGGATACTGGGGCTCTTTGATATTAATGAAGTATCCCATGACAATCCTTTTCATGTCCACACTAGAAAGGTCCCCTCACACTCTCCAGCACATTTAAACTGCCAACAAGGAATGTTCCATGGCACAAGTTTACTCCTAGACCATGACTATGAGTCCTGTGGAAGAGCCCTTGTTACCACAGACCACAGACTAAACGAGAGTTGCAATTATACAACAGCACAGACAGACACGTTACAACACCCAGTCCCTTGGTCTTGATCTATTCAAGAACTTGGAGAGACTAACCATAAACCCCAGAGTTCAGAATTATTTCTTTCAGAGTTGGTGTTGGGTTGGTAATAGGTTGGACTTGATGGTCTCTTGGTCTTTTCCAACCTTATTAATTCTGTGTGTAATTCTGTGTATGTGTAAAAGTTGTCTCCTCAAGGGTCTCCAAAATTACAACACCTGGTCCCTTGGTGATGATCTATTCCAGCATTTGGAGAGACTAACCATAAACCCCAGAGTTCAGAATTATTTCTTTCAGAATCGGTGTTGGGTAGGTTGATAAGTTAGGTAACGGGTTGGACTTGACGATCTCTGTGGTCTTTTCGAACCTTGTTGATTCTGTGTGTGTGTAAAAGTTGTCTCCTCATTTCTACTCTCAGGGGTCTCAAAAATTACCCTGGAAAGAATGGGGGGGGGTTTTGAAAATTTCTGCGGTATACATGATAGTGAACTCCCCAAATATTGTCCTAAAGGAAATAATTTAAAGCACCTGCATTCCTCAGAGCATGGTGAACTCATCTCTACACTTGAAACGAGTCTTTCAAAATCACTCCGTTATGATCATAAGAGATGCTGAATTAGACGAAGGAAATGGTCTGTGTGGTTCAATAAACAGATGCCAGCACAGATTAGCTTTAAAAGTATATAAGAAAACACAGAAGAAGGCAATCATGACATCCTTTCTCTTTTGAAATTGTGTAACTTCCGTGGGCTGTGCTTTGAAATGCATCTCCCAGATCACTTTAATCACTGGGGCACTGAATACTCTCATTATCCATGTCCCTGTCCAGTCTGTTTGAATCAAACAAAATTTTAGGAGGTTTTAATATCAAATAAAGATAATTACAGGCTAAAAAAGGCACACAGAAAACAAAATTTTTGTTTAGTTCTTTCAAAAATACTGTTTTTTTACAGAATTATAGAATGTGCGGAATTGGAAGGGACCCTCCTCGAGTTCAACCCTTTTTCTAATATCCAACCTAAACCCTCCCTAACACAACTTCAGGCCATTCCCTTGGTTCTGTCACTGGTCACCAGAGAGACAACACTGATTTTCAGGTGTTTTTTTTAACCAGAACTAAAATGTTTTATTTTGTTTTCATGTTTCATTCTATCATTATAATTTCTAGTTTTAAAATTTCTTATTCAATCATTTTGAAGTGAAACACATATATTAACAAAGTTAGTTTTCAGTGGATATTTGGGGGAAAAAATAAGTGATTTACTGCTATTTGATAAGAGTAATGGAAATTTTTCAATTCCTATCTCTGAGTGACTTCTTTTATTATCAGGTTTCTGTACAATTATTTGAGATGTGCAGCCCATTTCAGCAGATGAACAAACACCACCAAAAACAAAAATTCCTTCTCCAGCTGCCTATTTGTGAAAGACCATTCCAGAAATTCAGACTTTTTGTCTTTTACCCTAAACTTACTGAAGACCAATTTCACTGACTTTTTAAACCTGTTTAATATTTGTTCTCCAAAACTGTTTGTAGAAAAAATATCCTTTTTGGCACTTAGTTGGGGAGGTTAAAAAGGCAAAAGCTTTCAATGTGTCAACTAAGGTTTGACCATTGCTTTTTACAAAGGAAATACCTGAAGTCAAGTAAATTTCATGGCAGTTCATTTGGCCATTTTTAAGCTAAGGAATTATTTCTTTTGTCTCCCAATCTAGAAATCCTATATTTATAGTTAAAAAAAATAAAATTCAGAGTGCTCAGTATTGTCTTTTGCTGTTACGGACAGGGGGGGAAGGGAAGGGAAGGGAAGGGAAAGGAAAGGAAGGGAAAGGAAAGGAAGGGAAGGGAAAGGAAGGGAAAGGAAGGGAAAGGAGATTTTAGGGCCAGCATCCTTCTATGGGGTGAAGACTCTCTCTGGAAGATAGTAGAGGTTTGGCTGGCAGGGTAGGGACAGGGAGGAAAAGTTTCTTAGTCCAGCCTCTTTTCTACTTCACCAGAACTTTACAAGTTTCTTCAAGCCCTTTATTGCCTACTCTGTCCTCCCCAAATCCTTCTTTTCTCCATCTCAAAACTGCAATGTCACCACAAATCACAAGGGCTAAATAAATACCCATGATGCTCCCCCATGCAGGGGCAAAACTCAGTTTTGCTCACAGAGTTTAGAAGCCCTGAGTTGACCCTGGTGAGAAGCAAGAGAGCAGAAGGTTATGGGGAAGGAGGAGGGGTTATTGCTAAAATAATTGTTAACTGCTTTTGATACTCTCCAGTCATAAAATCCTCAAAGTCTGTTAAAAAATCCTTGCTGCTGGAC
Organism: Pitta sordida; assembly: GCA_013390025.1. Lineage (NCBI taxonomy): Eukaryota > Metazoa > Chordata > Aves > Passeriformes > Pittidae > Pitta > Pitta sordida. Next base: position 17,420 of record WEKX01015475.1, read on the forward strand.
TTGGCATTTCCTGCACTACGCTCCTTCAGTAGTCTAGGGTAGAGATTATCTGGATTTTGTCACGCTTAGCAATCTAAGCCTTGCTTCTTCGAGCCATGTTCTGCTTCTTCTGCTTTTCCCAGAGCTACTGCATGTAGAGCAGCTACAATTAGTGATTTATAATTGTGTCAGAGATCATGTACAGCGTACAAAACAAAGGGTTAACACACTAATCTTCTTGCATTCAAACAGAAACACCCCAGTGGAGCCAGTCACTGAGATAATGAAATTACAGCTCAACAGGAAGATCCTGAGAAAGGAGTGTAATGGTTTTAATAAGCAAGGATTGCTGATGTTGAGGACAGAGGCTTTCTGGAGGCTTAATTATTCAAAACAGATTGGGAACACCTAAGCAACCACAATAAATAGTGCAAATAATTGTTATTTATGTGAGTGTTTTACCAAACCAGAATGTAACTTCCTAATTTAGCTGTGGAAAGATACAGAGGGAGCAGACTGTATACACTGCCCACAGGTTAATAAAATCATAGATATGTTTTAAATCATTTTAAAATATATATTATTCTGTTGATTGGCTAGGAATATGGTGGCCAAGAAGGCCAATGGCATCCTGGCCTGCATCAGGAACAGTGTGGTCAGTAGGTCCAAGGAGGTTGTCCTTCCCCTGTACACAGCGCTGGTCAGACCTCATCTTGAGTACTGTGTGCAGTTCTGGNTCATCTGAAATGAAATGTCTGTTGTATCGTTTTCCTGTAAGGGACTGTACAGTAGGAAATTGTATCTGGAGGTTGTATCCAAGGCACTTTATAACATTTTGGACAGCATCTTGGATGGTGCCTTTTCTTTCAGGTTTAATAGTATGTGATTGTTTTATCCTGCAGGAGGAAGGAGTCATTCAGGCGAATACCTGGTTGGGAGCAGCATCTCTTACGTGTGCCCATGTGCTCTCCATGAGAAATGCTTCACTCTAACAACTCTTTTTATGACATCCCAGCGTCAGCAGAACCAGCTGTCGAGGCTAATGGAAGTACACAATCTTCCTGATGATTTCTGGAATAATCCAAAGGAGAAGATGATGACAATTACCTTTGAGACACCTGCCTCTAAAATAGCACATGCTCGTTTTAAACAGGCTGTAATCTCACCTTGAGTGACTGCCAGGCATCATTTGGAACCTTCACGTTTAATATATTATTTAGATTGCATGGTTTTAGGCCTGAAAGGAAGCAATTTGGATTGAAATTAGCAATAGAGTGTGGAATAATACTGACAGGCAGCGGAAGTTGAGATGGTTATTTCAAAAATACCACTCTCTGCTCCACATGTGCCTCTACGGTACTAAAAATGTTTAGAGAATGTTAAGACATGGCAGATAAATGCTCAGAAATAACAATAATTAAGTGAAGGTGTCAGGCTGTGGGTTTGCTACTGTCTTTGTTTCCCAGTGAATGACCAACACCAGAATATCACACACACACCTCTGGCTCTTGCCCATGATCAAACTGGGAGAAAGGCAGGGAAGGGTGGAAGGTGATCAAGGAAAGGAGAACATTCTTTATGAGAGTTAAACAAAGGAGGGCTGGAGGGTTTGCTTGTTCTAGTCACGTGAAACTTGAGTGGGAGGTGATTAGAAATGTATTCGAGACGGCACAACAAAAAGGAAGAGCTATTTAAACCTAAAGAATAGTATTGGTACAAGAATAAAATAGTGTAAGTCTGCCACAAATAATTTGAGACTGAAGACTGGAAGAAGTCTTAAGCTTCAGCAGGGAAAGTTTAGACTTGATATTAGGAAAAGGTTTTTGACTGAAGGAGTGATCCGGATGTGGAATGGGTTGCCCACAGAGGTGGTTGACTCGCCAACCCTGGAGGTGTTTAAGGGTAGGCTGGATGAGGTGCTGAGTGATATGATCTAGATGTAGATGCTGGGTTAGTTGGATTATAGGTTGGACTAGATGATCTCCAAGGTCCTTTCCAACCTTATCTATACTGTGATACTGTGATACTGTGTTCTCCTAGAACAGCCTGTTGATGACAGAAATCACAGAATCACAGAATCACAGAATATTACGAGTTGGAAGGGACCCACAAGGATCATCTAGTCCAACTCACCACCTAACACCCGTACAGAGTCCGAGAGCACATCCCAGAGCATA
>WEKX01015475.1:19980-50582 GCA_013390025.1 Pitta sordida
GAGTGATATGATCTAGATGTAGATGCTGGGTTAGTTGGATTATAGGTTGGACTAGATGATCTCCAAGGTCCTTTCCAACCTTATCTATACTGTGATACTGTGATACTGTGTTCTCCTAGAACAGCCTGTTGATGACAGAAATAACAACACGGAAAAAATACCAAACTATTAAAAACCCCCAAACTTGCTAAATTTTAACTTTCTAAGTGCAGTTATCTTAATCCTGAAAAACACTGACCAGCTTCTCATTTTAAATCACAAGAAACTCAGACCTATGTCCTTTAAGTCTTGATAAGGCAAGAGTTGTGATGATTATCCACTTTTTATCTTTTTCCTGCAGACAAATGGGTCAGGAAACTTTCAGCCAAACCAGCAAAAAGTTTCTGAGAGTAGAAGGTAATCAGGAGCTCTTTGACACCCAGAAATAAATCTGCTAATGGTGCACACTCTGTGCCATGATATATGGAATTGCCATTCATCTTCAACAGCAGGCAGTTATTCAGGGAAACCACAATTTGCAGACACTGACAAGCCCTCATGCATGAGTTCCAGCTTCATTTCTTTTCCTTGCTGGGGACCACATACCAAAAGCAGGCCCCTATAAATCAGTGATTTTGGTCTAATCTCGAGGTGACACAGGCACAGACATGAGTGGTTAGACTTGGGTAGAAGAGACAGAGACTTGCTGGTCGACACTGGGTTTGGTAGCTCCTCTTACTCTAGGAACACTGGTTTATCAAAATGCAGACAAATGGCTTTATCATTTCACCAGCCACCTATGCCTCTTGGAACTGGGGCTTTCACAGTATCACAGTACAGATAAGGCTGGAAAGGACCTTGAAGATCATCTAGTCCAACCTGTAGCCCAACTAACCTAGCACCTACATCTAGATCCTATCACTCAACACCTCATCCAGCCTACCCTTAAACGCCTCCAGGGTTGGCGACTCAACCACCTCTGTGGGCAACCCATTCCAAATCTAGATCACTCTTTCAGTAAAAAAACTTTTCCTAATGTCAAGCCTAAACTTTCCCTGCTGAAGCTTAAGACTCTGACCTCTCGTCCTGTCCCCAGAGACCAAGGAGAAAAGACATTCTTACCTAGACACTAATCTTAGATATACCTCCCACCTGCAGCTTTATATTTCACAGTTAAGTTCTACAGAGACTGAGGAAAAATTTTCACTTACCAACATCTTGCAATTTATGGTCTTCTACTTTTCTTCTTTTTATTTTAGACAACATATCTTTTCTTTTTGATCCAGCCAGTCTTCAGTGGCAGTGTATGTTTTCAGGAAGCTGTACAGCCATCTGGAAAGGTTTTATTTTTTTGGTTGTTTTTCCTTTGCATTTTTCAGATGTCAGTCCATGTCCATGGTAACAGCTGCTGCTGTAACACTCTCCATTCTTGCGTGTTTTGAGAGCTGAACAATCCAATGTGGTTTGCAGTCTACACTTCAATCAACCACCAATCTTTAAGACCAATAGTTGGGGGGGGGGGTTCCTTTGGAGACTATTAATAGGTGTCATTTCAGAGCCCTTTTTGCTCAGGGAATATTTCTGATCTGGTTGATCAGAAGACTCTTCATTAGTGTTTCATACTCATGTAAAATACATATATATATATATGTCTCCTGAAATTTGTGACTTGGGAATTATAAGTTTTGTGTTTGGAGTTTTGCGGGTTTTTTGAGGTTTGTTTGGTTTTGGGGTTTGGAGGTTTTTATTATTATTCTCTAGAATATCATCAACTTTGCAAAGTAAATTATTTCCCTTGTTTTGGAGAGCAGAAACTCTGAAGTGTTGTGGTCCATGTACAGCTCTCTTTTATTTTCCATGAACACTAATAACTCCCACAGGTATATTATTCAACTCACAGAATTAAAAAAAGGTGGTATCATCTGCAGGACATGGTAACTGTTTCAACTGGTAAAAGCTGTAAATAAAATAAAATTTCAAGAAAGTATGTAAATCTGAGAGAGATATTTGTGAAGGCGCTGAAAATCTGAGCTGAAATTCCCTTGACTATTATAGTAACGCCATACATTACCTAATGATTAAAAAGTATTTTGACACAAGCTCCCAAACATTTATGGCAATCACTGGAAAGAAAAATCTTCCAATAATTTTCTGTCCTGAATTCAGGAGCTACATTCAAGTACCTGACAGACTTTCAGGGGTTTACATCCCAGAGAACACCAGCTGTTCTGAGAAGGGTTCTGCTGAGCAGAGAGGTTCACAGGTTCACAGGTTATTCTGAGTTGGAAGGGACCCACAGGATCATCAACTCCCAAGTGAATGCCCANCAGCAAGCACCAAGGTGTTAAATCCTAAGATTTGACTTTTGCACAAAGGTCTGTGGCCTGGGACATCAGTTTCAGAGCACTATCTGTACAGTAAAGATTCAGATATGTCCCTTTATTTCACACAGCAAGTTAAGGAGGAAAATATATATTTCTGAGAGTTATTCAGTTTTTGCAGCAATGGGCCATGTAGGTACCTAAGAGAGATCTTTACATCAAAGAAAAATTGAGTTTCTGCTTGGAACTTGCCTTCCAGCCAACCTGCTCCTCAGTTCATCAGAGAGGACTTTACCCCTCCTGTACACAATGAAAACAGAAAAGCCAAATTGCAGCTAGCAAATTTTCATGACCTTATTCTGCAGTTGTATCACATGATCTCTGAAAAATTGCACGGATCTACTAAGCCAAACCCTCCTTAAAACATTTACTTTCTGCAGAGTTTGACCACCCTTAAGGAAAAACAGGAGGAGGAAAAAAGCCCTGTGAATTCATACCCAATACAATGTGTGGAACTGTAGGCCCAGCAACGTCAGTATATCAAGGAAAACAGCTCTAGGGAGCTCTTAACATCATGGAGCAGAGAAAAATTTTGTATACAATGTAAATATTGGACTGCCTGTCTTTCTATATTGCTGTTGCTGAGTTCTTTACTGTTGAAGCTGTGTGGTACAGTGCTTGTCACTCTCTGTTGTACCTGAAAGTTCCTGTAAACAAACAGCATTATGATAAATCTCTTGAGTTTCCCTGAGGCATTTTTGCTGCTGCTGGAAACCTGAGGTCACTGTGCAGTCAGTCCTGCAAATATCCCCCTTGACTATCAGCCAGGAGGGCACGAGTCTGGATGCTGTGACACACGAATGCTCTAATGAAAAACTCACAATACGGAGCTTTGGGAATCAGCAGCATCTTCAGGAAGCCTGAAAAATCTTTTCATTTCTTCTAAGGATCAGAAAAAAATCGTGTCTGTCAAACTGTCAACGTGCAGCAGAAATTGTCCCTGAGCATATGCTGTTAGTGCAAAGACAGATTTAGCAGTGAGAGTCCTGCTGCTTTATTATGACCCTCCAACAATTCACACGAAGGTTCTTGCCTCCTTCAAGGCTCAAGCTACACAGAAAGTAATTTGGAATAAACAGACAAATGAATAAAACTGGACATCCTTTTTTTTCACTGGAGGTCAGACTCAAACAAGCAAAGGCAAGGAAACACCTAAAAATTACACGCTGAGATTTAGGAGGATGATTCAGAAAATCTGAGTTAGTCATCTGAGGCTCGTCATGATTGGAAGCACTCACAGCCTGACTGAGGAGCCTTGCAGTGACTAATTAACTGTCCTGCCTAACTCACAGGTTCACAGGTTATTCTGAGTTGGAAGGGACCCACAGGATCATCAAGTCCAACTCCCAAGTGAATTCCCACCCAGGGATCAGACCCACAACCCTGGAACCACGGGCACCACCCTCCATCCATCCAAGCCTCCCACCATCTAGACCATGTCACTGAGCTCCTCATCCAGTCTTCTCTTAAACACCTCAGAGCTATCTGCTAGAGATAGGATAGAACCACTCTAACTTTGGGCATCCAAGTCAGTTTTCTGTCTCTAAGCTACACCCACAATCCATACAGAAAAGCCAGGTAGTTAAAGCACCTTTCAGGACACCTCTATGCCATGAGAGGAAGCATTTCCCTAGATCTGTGTATTTGTCTCCACTGACTTAGGCTTCCCCAGATAACTTGTGCATGTGCACATTTCAGGGAGATAAAAGTCATCGTAGCTGGCTCAGCCCATTTCCCACCAAGTTACATAAATCCATACATAAACATCGTACATACTGTGAGAAGGGTGACATTTATTTGCATTGACCAGTCCATTATGACTATTAAACATGTTCCCTATTAGTCTATTTATTTATGTGGCAAGTTTAAATAAACACTTGAGTGGCTGTGCTGTAGCTCTGTTCTCTTCTTCCTCTCCACCACACCCAAACTAAGACAGGCAATAGGAAAAACCTTATTCCATCTGAAGTACTCGGATATGTCCATAGAGAAAATAGTACTGTTTTATTTGCAGAAGAAAAAAAAACCAACAAACTGAAAATGCTTCCAAGGACTTTAAAAATAGTCTTGCTTCTAGTTACATTAGATCCTATAGGAATAGGAAGAAGAAAAGACTTTTCTAGTGCCACTCTAGCAAGATCAGTGCAAAACTCTTCCCATTTCTCTGGATGACTTAGAACAGCCAGAAGATTAATTTGATAACCCAGACAGACTCATTCAGTCCATGTTTGCAGGCAAGCCTGGCATAGAATGAAATATGGAATCTCCTCTGAAACTCTAAAATCTCTCAGAAGAAATCTGTGAGGATTTGCAACACTCCATCAGCCATCCATCCCCCTGTCCTTGCTCCCATCAGTAAGGCCTCCTCAGGCAACCACCTGGGAAGCAACGCTGAGACCTCTATGACCTGATCCCTGGGTGGGCGTTCACTTGGGAGTTGGACTAGATGATCCTGTGGGTCCCTTCCAACTCAGAATAACCTGTGAACCTGTGAGCTGGTTCTACAGCCAGTGCTTTCCATTATGTCTACTAACAAAAATTTCCACGGCCCCAAGCTCTTCCCCACGGCTGCTCACTGCAGACCATGTGGGATGCACTTAGAGTCAATGCTGTCACAGGCCATAGGAAATCTGAAGGCCCTTGAGATCTACCCCAAAATGTACAGTACACATTCATAGTCACTTAGGAAGCCCAAAGAGGCAGTTAAAGATATCCTGTGCTCTTGCAAGAGCCAATCTTTGTGGCAAAAGATGGAACAACCAGAAGCTGTGTAATGTGGTGCAGATGTCACACGGATGTCCACAATATAAGCATCTACTCAGTGACTCAAAGGCACTTCCATCAAACACTAACTCAGACAGGCAGTTTTCACCATCACGACGCTGCTTGGTCAGCCAAGGACGACGCAGTCAAGCCCTTGGCAGCTGGTCTTTTCTCCTTGGTCTCTGGAGACGAGAGGTCACAGTCTTGAGCTTCAGCAGGGAAAGTTTAGACTTGATATTAAGAAAAGGTTTTTTACTGAAAGAGTGATCCGGATTTGGAATGGGTTGCCCACAGAGGTGTTCAAGGGAAGGCTGGATGAAGTGTTGAGTGATATGATTTAGATGTTGATGCTGGGTTAGGTGGGCTATAGGTTGGAGTAGATGATCTTCAAGGTCCTTTCCAGCCTTATCTATACTGTGATGCTTCTCTCCTGGTGTCTTGCAACCACTGAGGAAGAAAAAACTCATATACTTCAACTCACCCCCTGCATACATAAATGCTGTGGTATCTCATGCTTAATAAAAGGTGTATCTTGTTCTCTATGATCCAAGAAGGACAAAAAAATGCACACAAATTAACAATATCCATGTATCTTTGTACAATACAGATCAGAACATCATTTACGTGTGAGTCGGGTTTTGTAACATAGGAAATAAAAGCTCTCCCAGAAAATGGTCTCATGCAGATTTCTAATATTTGTTATCCTGAGATGATGAAGCTACTTTTGTTCTCCACACAAAAGTGGGTGCAGTGAAAAATTGTGAGTTGCCAGCACATTTGTGTTTTGAAGGGTTATTGATGTGAATAGCAGGTGAACTGTAAAGAAAAGACTCCAGCTGTTTCTTGTTTTGAATTCATCCTTGGTGCAAGACCGAGAGCAAACACTGGAATGGGAAAAGTTAAACTCATAAGTGTCCCAGTTACACTCAAAGAGAAAAGAATTAAAACCCCTTTCTGTTGGTGTGCTATGCAGTTCTGCAACATTGATTTTATTCACACATAGTGCACAGCTGTTTATTGAGTCTGACCCTTGAGGGGAAGCCAAAGAAACACTAGAAATGAAACCACTCAGAAAAAGACAGTTTTCCTTTCCTGTTTACTTGATAGATGTTTCACACAAAAAATCAGAAAAAGAGGGAAGCATTTTTTTCTATAGCACTGACTTGCAAATCATTGTTTTGAATATTAGCATAATTATTTCAATAGCTCTGATGTTTTTCCCATCTTATTCTCCAGAACAGTTGCTTTCACAGAAAAGGAAAATAGTGGAGAAGTTACTGTTGTTATTGTTCAGGAGACTATAAAATAAAACTAAGCAATGCTGTCTTTTATTAGAATGATTTAGTAACCAGTCCATCTCCCTTTTTTTATACCACCTTAAACGCTGCTATAACCAGACTTAAATATGTCATTCCCATTCTGTTTGATTGTTTTGTCAGGATAAGAAATATAAAATACATAATGGATTGAAATAAAGAGAGATTGAAATGCAGTGAGCACATTCAAATCCCTGCAGATGCAATTTTGTGGGTAGGGAGGATGACTGGAAAGTTGCTGCCGAGCACTTTTTGCCAGACTCCTGCAGAACCTCCCTTACTTAATAAAATTCTTCTTCTAGCAAGCAGGACCATTATTGGCATATAAGAATATACTTAAAAATGCGAGCCCTCGTCTTGAAAACGAAACTTTTCTTTAAATTAATAATACTGAAGACAATAAACGCACAAAAAATGATGCCTTCAACTCCCCTTTCTCGTCAGGTGCCTCCAACCTGCCAGACCTGCAGAGCAGAAAGTGATTTCCACAGCCATCAATTCTGTATTCAGGGCTGGGCAATCCATCACAAGCAGAGAAAGCTAAATTCTATCAACTTGAAATGGCAGATGCCTACGCTTTGAGACATTTAGGGGGATACAGATTTAAGAATTCCTTTAGTTTATATTGCTGTAGACCCAGTTCTAGTATATGTATGTCAAAAATTTGAAATTCTAAATCCTTTGAGTAAAGACACACAAGTGGTTCAGTGACTGCAGAAATGAGGAATGTTCTTCTCCCGAAGGTCGGCGCGATAAAATCACAAACTACTGTGAGGATGCGACCAGCAAAACTATTGTTTGAACCTCGGGAAGGTTTAAAAAGCCAGGTCAAGGGGACTTGACAGAACACAGAATCCAAGATACAACCAGAGACAGAGCTGTCAAGTGCTCTGAAGACAGTTCAAACTCAGGGTTGCTTACAGAAAGAGCCGGCGGAAGAGCTGAGCGATGAAATGACTGATACATCAGGAAAAGCAGATTTTTAGGTGTATTTCGATGAGGAACGCTGAATGAATGCAAAACAGCATTACTTCTCAAGAGGACGGTTAGTTGATTGCCACAGAAGTGGAATGAGAAATGCAGATTTTAATTCAAAAAAGTAAAATAAAAAATTGCACATCCAGTTCAGAGTTAGTGAGAATTATTTCCCAATGCATTAACTTTCAGATTACTGAATCAGGACAAATGGGTACAGGTTTCCCTTCCTGTTTTTGAAGCCATCTAAGCTGAAGGTCAAATGTTTGGATAAAAGTAACCCCGTGCAAATTTTCTTTTTATTGTATGTAGACTATTTTTTCCTATTATATTACTGAGTTTTATGTTAAAGTTATAATGCTCTTAATCTTTTCCTCTCTGATATCTGCAGGAACAAGAACAATGGTTGAAACCTTCAGCCTGAATAGTTCAGCAGCTGAGTCCAGCACATGCTTTGATCAAATGCAAATAATGTCCACCACAGTCTGTGTTACTCTGATTATTTCAACAAATCTCAAAAGCTGTATTTAAAAAAAAAAAATAATCTCAATAATGGGTTTAATACTTTGCTGCAATTAATGCTCTTCTTTCCCTCAAGCATAGTGGCCAATCATTAAATAAAGTCTACCAACCTCACTGCCCTTAAAAGAATCTGTTGAAAGTCTTTTGGTCTGAAATACACAGAAGAAAATAGTACAAATTTTAAAAGAAAGGAAAAGATTAAGGTCCACATTTAAACCTGCAGATTACACAACAGTTTCCCTTTATAAATCAAACCTCAGTAATACAGAATCAAATTTCACCTTGAAGAACTGTGAGTTGCACCATCATAGAAGGCCCAACATAGATGAGAAGATGAACCCTACAGATGTGAATGAGCACAAGCTTTGCCCCCCGTAGTATTTCACACTAATCGTGGCTCTAAATGAACTGTCTTTCACAGACAAGAATATCAGGAATATTGGGAAGTTTGTAGATCTTATTTTAGATTCTCCTCCTTCTAACCACACAGAAATATTACGACTGCACATGATGTCCACTCCAGGAAATCCTGCCTTCAAAGTGGCACCCAACCCTCATCCCAAACAGCACTATAATACACAGTTTTATCATTAATTATGGATCTGCATTTTTAGTCTTTGGCTATTTTTCTAAATATTCATAATGAACTCCTTAGCAAGTCAAACTGCTGAGCACCAAACACGACCAACAGCTGGAGGTTAAAAGAAGGCAAATTCAAAATTAAAAGATGCACATTCCGAACGATAAATGGTCTATTAGTCACGATGAACGATGTCATGTGCTAACTTCAAATTAAGATGAAATACCTCTCCAAAATTTGTTCTGTATCTCAAGAAAAAAATAAAAAGATAGATGTGAATAAGAGAGAAAAAAAAAAAATCCTCAGTCCTGAAAACTGAAAACTGAAAGCCTATCCAGACCTTGCTGGCCTAAGAGTCTCCATGTTTTTCTCACAGCACACAAGGGATGAGTGTGACCTAAAATCACATTTAGATTCAGCAGGTACTCAAGCAGAACTCACAGGGTACCCTCACAACTTTATAAGTAACTGCAGGTTTCACATCAAACTTAAATCAAAACTCTGTACAAAATTCCCCAACTGCCCAGTTCCTAAAAACCTAAAAGGTTTTTGGAATCTGTAAAGCTGTTTTCCAAGTATTTATTTATTTAACTTTCATTTTCCTTCTTTTTAAATGTGGTCAGACACTGTTTTTCCACCAGAGCATCGCCTTCCATTCCACGACTCCCTCTCACTGCTACAGACAAATACTGTATTTGTCTTCAGGCCCAAAGCAGATGTCACCAGCCCTGGTTTAAGCTTTAATTCACAGGTTCACAGGTCATTCCGAGTTGGAAGGGGACCCACAAGGATCATCTAGTCCAACTCCCAAGTGAACGCCCACCCAGGGATCAGGCCCACAACCCTGGAACCACGGGCACCATGCTCCATCCATCCAAGCCTCCCACCATCTAGACCATGGCACTGAGCTCCTCATCCAGTCTTAACCACCTCCAGGGATGGCGACTCCACCACCTCCCTGGGCAGACCATTCCAATGAGAGATCACTCTCTCTGTGAAATTCTACCTGTTCCTTCCTTGAAATGAGCATGTTTAAATGTATCTGCTGATGGAATATGTCAAAACCACCAAGAGGGTTGGTATCCCTTCTTTTGCCTGGAGGTCTGCAGGATGAAAAACAGAGAATAAACTAAGCACACGAAATTGCAGAGTATCAGAATTCTGCTGGAATCCCTGTGAGACCTTCCTGCTCCTCATTCCCACCTCAGCCTTACACCTCACCTAATTCCTGTCCAAGATCACCTCATCCTCTTTTTTTGGATAAGCTTCCACACAAACTAACTCATCTGACCCACGGTATCAGGTTTTCATTTTCTTTATTCACTTACAACTCAACTCCCAGATTTACTCACGTGTCGCTCCTTTCCAACCAACAAGTCTGCAGCTGAAAAATGGTATTATTACCCATCAGAGAGGAAAGATTGGGTTTATGTTCCCATCCCATTGCTGAAACTCTGCAGCCAGATTAGTTACAGGGCACTGGGTCCTCGACTCCTTCTGCAGCCTCTTCACTGTATAGAAATATAAAGAAATATGGTGGGACGCCAATTTAATATTACTCTCCACCATGTTAACAAATAGCTGGCCTGGAAAACCAATTTCCTCCACAAATTTGCAGATTGTTACAGATGACACTGTCTATTGGCATTTGCATTTAGGGACTTCCACTTGCAGAAAAGCATGTAATTACGCCTTTGCTATTAACTATGCTACACAAAGATAAATGTTATTTAAACCTGCTGTAAATTCGAAAGGCCAAAGAGTTTTTATAACTAGGTCATTTTTTAATGACAATAATTCCAGATTGGTCATTTCCCTGCCACTTAAAAAGAAGAATCAGGCAGATAGAACACATTCAACTTTAGCAAATTCCATTATTTCCTGAAACAATTCAGCAATATGTTGCTAAATCTTATACTCTATGCTTCTGGGGATTTTTTTTTCAAAGAATTAAGGCTTAGCCTCCTCAGATCAGCTTGGAAAACTTTTCATTGCAAGAATTATCTACAAGAAGACATGGAAAATTAAATGGGATTATTTTATTTTTGTGCAAATGGCTTTTTAGGCTGATATCTTCTTTTGCAGCTTTGGATTAGGAAAAGTTAATGCAAAGTCTCCATCTGGTGGTCAGTTGTATTTTAGTGAAATGGAAATATGTATTTTGCTACCTGCTCAATGTAATATTTTAATCTCTTTCCGACTTAGCCAAGTCATTGCTTCAAATTGGTTATTGTAGTTTTACAGGGAAGAAGCATCTTAATCTATTCATCAGTGTCCTTCAAATTTGTAATTTTGCACAGATTAGCACAACATTTTCGCCAGTATCTAGTTACGATCACACAGTTTTGATTTACACAACCCCCAAGGAGCCCAAGCAGGTGGAGAAAAATGCAGGGAAAGGTTTGCAGGGGAGTATGTAATACAAACTGTAAAACCCTGCAAATACCTCCTGTCAGACAATGAAAATTTCATAGCAGATTTGGAGATAAGGAATGGGACAGCCTCAGAGTTTAAGTAAAAATTAAAAGAAAATGTTAATTAGAGAAAGGGAGTTGATCAAAGAAGAAAGCTGAGTGTGGTGTGTTCACTCTTGTGGAGCGTTCACTTTTATTATCAGGTGCCCATCAGAGCTGCTCTGTCACTGCCCTCCTCAGGTGGGCAGGGGACAGAAAATACAACAAAAGCCTGTATAAACTGTATTTATACAGAGAGAGCTGGCAGATGAGCTTGCTAAGCCTCTCTCAATCATCTATCAGAGGTCTTGGCTTACTGGGGAGGTCCCAAAAGATTGGAAGTTGGCCAATGTGACACCTATCCATAAGAAGGGTAGGAGGCAGGACCCGGGAAATTATAGACCTGTTAGCCTGACCTCGGTGCCAGGCAAAATTATGGAGCAAATCATCTTAAGGAAAATGATGTTGTACCTCCAGGAGGGTAAGGAGATCAGACCTAGTCAGCATGGCTTCAGGAAAGGAAGGTCCTGCCTGACCAATCTAATTTCCTTCTATGATCAGGTGACCCGCCTGGTTGATGAGGGAAGAGCTGTTGATGTGGTGTACCTGGATTTTAGTAAAGCCTTTGACACTGTCCCCCATAACAAACTCCTGGTGAAGCTGGAGGAGTGGTTTGGATGGGTTTCCAGTGGACNTGGAGAAGAGGAGGCTGAGGGGAGACCTTATCGCTCTCTACAACTACCTGAAAGGGAGGTGTAGCCAGCTGGGTGTCAGTCTCTTCTCTCTGGCTACAAGTGATAGAACAAGAGGACACAGTCTTAAACTGCGTCAGGGGAGATTTAGACTGGACATTAGAAGGAACTTTTTCCCAGAGAGGGTGATCTCTCAGTGGAATGGGCTGCCCAAGGAGGTAGTGGAGTCACCGTCCCTAGAGGTGTTTAAGAAAAGGTTGGATGCTGTACTTGGTGGCATGACCTAGATATTAGGGTAGTGTGTTATAAGTAGGATGGTGTGTTGGTAGCAGGATGGCAACAGGTTAGGTAACAGGGTTGGCTAGGTTAGGTAATAGGTGATAGGTTGGACTCAATGATCTCTATGGTCTTTTCCAACCTTACTGATTCTGTGATTCTGTGATTCTGTAATAGGTGAGTTATATATGTATTAATTTCTTATTATTAGATACATAGTAGTTTTTTGATAATAGGCAGTGCTTAAGTAGATAAGTTTTAGGTATGTATTATTGTATTTCATTTAGTTTCTGTTTAAATTTTGTTTAGTTTTTGCTTAAATTATGCTGAGTTTCTGCTTAAATTTTGTTTGGGGGTCTTTGTGGAAAGGCACTGCTTGACTTTTGTATTGGTGGTTGAGGCGATTTAATCGGCCTATTTCTAAAACAATCTTTGGTTTATGGGTGCAGATTCCTTGTTGATTGGTGCAATAGAGAGTCAACCTCAACTTCCTTGTTCAATCAGCTTCTTTTGTTCACAGCTCCCCATGGGCTACAGTTCTGCATGAGCTGCTCCAGCATGGATCCCTCCCACACAGCGAGCAGTAGGATATGTACAATAAAATGTAATATTTAGAGCTTGCTTGAGATAAAAACTCCCAGTCCTCAAGGCTCCCTCCCGGAATCTTTGAAGGTGCAGACGGCGCTGATGGATGACTCCAGATAATGCTGAGCACCCTCAACGGCCCTGGATGACTCGGAGTTCCCCTGATCAAATTGTGAGGAAGCTCGTTGTGAGCAAACTGCGAGTGGGATGGAAAAGCCTGTGGGGTTCAGCCGAAAGGACTCCCCCTCCCTGCGACCTGCTGAAGACCCTCCAGGAACTGTTTCATGGGCGTAATTCAGCCATGAATCACAGAATCACGGAATATTGTGAGTTGGAAGGAACCCACAAGGATCATCGAGTCCAACTCTTAAATGGCACCACTGCCTCCCTGGTGGGAATCAAATCCTCTGTCTCTCAGGTACTAAAGTGTGTTGGGGAGTGGTTGGCTTGCTTCTCAGGAGTGGGCACTAGGGAGGCTCTAGGTGAGAAGACAGAACTTAAAAATTTGTATAAACCCTAGGGGTTTGCTGGTCAGGGTGCTCTCATCAGCCCATGGACAAAGCACCCAGAACGCTGTTACTAAACGTCCTTTGCTTCACAATTTTCATCCGCTAAATTTAATTGGTGAACTGCATTTCTTAGAACATACAATAACTTATCCCGTTCTTACCTCTGTTATCCCAGAGGAGCTGCCATCATCACTGATGGGCTTGGTCCCGGCCAGTGGTGGGTCCATCGTGGAAGTGCTGAAATTTAATCACAATTTTAAAGAAGTCTGTGCATTTGCCAGCCATGAGGGCTGAATGGTCACTTAGCAGTGCTGCACTGGATGACAATATAACATCTGCTGATATTTTTGTATTACAGATATTTTTGTATTACGGGATTGAACTTGCCTAACTCCTGGCCAAAGAAAAGTCGTTTCAAATAAAAATTTAAAAAGTAATCCATGAATTGTATAAATGTACTGTAAACTACAGGGCTTTTCCTTGATGAAAGCATTGCAATCATATTGTAACATTAATGCAAACGCAACATAAATATATTTCAAACAAAAACTTAATTTCCCGTCTCTTGAAATCATGTTCGAAACATTCTGTGCATAACCCAGATCTTCATCATCAATCTTCTGGTTTGAGCATCTCTGGTCAGCTAAGCCAATCACTGGTACAACTCTTCATTGTTTTTGACAGGGACAAAAATAACAGCACACCATAACCACCAGGACAGCTTTGGATCTAATGATCCAAAATTAAATGTATGTCTACACTCCCTTTGGCATCAGCTATCAAATCATAACTTGTTGGAGCAGATACTGTGGATTCATACTGTAGAATTGTAAATTTATAAGCCACTGGTCCATTAGTTATTTTGAGAGTTTGCACCCAGATTGAATACTTGCCACAAAATAAAATAGAATGCTGTAAAGACCAGCAATTTTTTTTTAATACAAAATATTTTCTAAAACCACTGTAAAAGAAACCATCTGCTCTCGTGGAAGTAAAAACTACAAATAAGGAAAGCTCAGATCATAGATGTCTCATGAGTTTATAAAGGAGACTAAGCTAGGGATCAAAAGGAAAAAAGTGTTGAAGAGTTTCCATATTTATGGCAGAGAGAATTTCTGTGCTGCTCTTTCCAGAACAGCAGGTGAGAAAACCAAATACAGACAGGGCTCCTGTATCATGGACCCGTGGTCTTCATCGGGTTCTGCGAAGCCCTACTTCCGCGTTGAATGGCAGCTCATTAATACGCAAATTTGCCCGGCACCCTCAGACGGCTCCTCGGTGCTGTTTCGGCACTGTGGTGTTGTTTTTACTCACTTTACATCAGTATAAAGATCTAGAAACTCCTATAACGGTTAAAAAAGACTAGTTCATTTAAAAAAATCACACAGAAGCACTGTAGAAAGAGGAGTTAACTACAAAACATCTCATTTAAGAATGAACAAGACTTTCCCAGACCACATCACAGAATAAAATATTTCAGAAGGCAAAAAACGTACCTCCATCATCCTTACAGGAAACAGCCCAAGCTTTCTCCCTTCAGGCACTTCATCTAATCTAGTTTTAAATAAGCCATATAATGAGGCTTCCACAGCTTCCCCTGGGAACTTATTCTACAGTCTAATAGAACTCATTTTCAGGAAGTTTAAATTATTTTTAATTTCCTCCCATTACTTCTAGTTATGTATATCATATTATTCTTCATACAGTAAAACCTTTATGAAATACAGTAAACAGTAATTTTTCTTTGTAAAATAGTAATGCTTACCATCATTAATAAGCTTACTAATTTCAACAAGGCGGGGTTTTCTTAAAATTAATTCTGTTGAAAGGTTACAAAGTAAAAAACTGACTAAAGACATTTGGCTGTTTCCATGTATAACAATGTTGTATTGTACAGACATGGCCTCCTCATGTTTTTCCATGTCCAAAATGTAAGTTGTTTTAAATCCTACCATAAGAGATCAGACTTTTCCCTACACAGTCTTCCTATTTTCCAAAGGTTTCCGTGCCTGGAAAATTAAATCCAAGCGTTAGATACTGCCCAAGCCCTTTGCTGGATGGATCTAGTGCCATCAACTTTTTCTAAGGCATTACTTCTCATTAAGCACAAAATAAGGCATAATAAATTTTACTTTCTCATCTGGCTCTCAGAACAGACTCAACAGCCCATGGGATGGGGCAGATTTTTCAGGGTGTGCTCTTCATGACTCATGAGTCTGAAGGGAGAAATGCCTGAATGGGGGGATGAGTGGCTGGAGAGTGGTGAAATGGAGAGGTATTTAGGAGTAATGATTGACAGGAAACTCAATATGAGCCAGCAGTGTGCCCAGGTGGCTCTGAGGGCCAATGGCATCCTGGCCTGGATCAGGAANGACCAGAAGCACCTGAGAGGCCACCTGTCTTCAGCCAATTTATGCCACAGATCTCTCTTCCACCCACTCATACACAGCCCTTTGGCTCCTCATAAAACTCGAAGCCTAATTTCCCTCATGCTCTACTCTGCTTTATCCTATAAAACACAAAAGGGGGACACTGCTATGAAGAAGGCAGGTACAGTCATTCCAAGTGAAGAAAACACAAAACTAATTCTGTGTTTCAGACTAAAGTTGGTCTTTTCTGTCCCTTTTTTTTTTTTTTAATTCTTTCAGGTATGTGCTTTAATCCAAGACCTATCAGTCATTTGATCTCTGTTGCTGAAGGGGTCCTGCTTTGCAGGAAAGGATTTAAGATTAATTAGGGGAAATAAAGGGTGCAAAATGCAGGGAACATGACTGGATTATAAATGTCCCAGTGTCTGCTCCCAGAGTTGTTTCATCAGTGAGTGTTTCACATAAAAATGCATAAGAATTCCTTTGAGGAGAGACTGGAGCAGAGGTTTTCCCCCTGCTCAAGAAATTGTCTAGTTCCTAGGCTCAATTCCTGTGGCTAGAGAGACATATCACAGGTCTTTAATACTTTTTGAGTACAGTAAAACAGCTTTCAGGGGGTGAGGAGCAAGCTTAAAGCCTGAAGGTGGGAAATGAGAGATGAAGGCTTGAACCCTTGTAGGCAGAAGGGGAATACTGGCTTAATGCAAAAGTAAGTGAAATTCCATGTTATATGGAATGTCAGATTAGAGGAGATCAATGGCTCCATGGCTTAAATGAACGTAATTAAAGGGCTTGATCATATATTATGTGTTAAGTTTAAACTCCTATGAAATCTGGGTGATTAAACACTAAAGAATTAATCAGAATCAAAGTCTGTCAAATAGTGTTTTCTCTCCTAACACTTTGGTATTCCTTTAAACCACAAAAAAAAAAAAAAATTAAACCCGTTTAAACCCCACTTTTATTCCATTTCATTATATTCACAGCAAACTAATTTCACAGAGCTGGGCCTAATTATATTTCAGGGTCACCCAGTAGGATTCCTAATGTTTACTGCTCGCTAAAAATTATGCTGCAATCACAATTTTAATTCCTTCATTATGCAGACCTAGACATGGTAGTCCAAGAAACTTTCTTATTAAATCTGCAGGAATCAAGACAGTTGTCCCTAAAGTCAGTTTTCATGGTTTTTACATATTATGGGAAAAAAAATGTTCTTGAAGATAAATAAAAATTATGAGATTTTAAAATGTGTCTAAACAATTGAGGAATACAAATTTAGAGGGCATTAGTGGGAATGTGCAATTTTAATTGCTTTCGAATTCCCAGTCTGCAAACACAGTATCTGTTTCTCTGCAGGTATCAGGATTTGCCACCAAATATTTTCTTGTATCAGGCGTTCCCCAAAATAGCAGCTCCAACCTTTTACTCCCACTCTGCCTAATAATCAGCATTACCTACTGCAACAAGCACAAGGTTTTAACAGCTACAGCATAGAGGGTGAGGTCAGATTAAACACTCTCTTCAGATTTAAGCGATTAGGCAACATATGAGGACTCTGCACTTACGGACATCAGTGAAAGATTGCACTGATGAGTTTGCAGTAGAGGAAGGTTTCACTCCAGAAGCAAGGCTTTGGTAGTTTCACAGGTTATTCTGAGTTGGAAGGGAACCACAGGACCATCCAGTCCAACTCCCAAGCGAACGCCCACCCAGGGATCAGGCCCACAACCCCGGAACCACGGGCACCACGCTCCATCCATCCAAGCCTCCCACCATCCAGACCATGGCACTGAGCTCCTCATCCAGTCTTCTCTTATACACCTCCAGGGATGGCGACTCCACCACCTCCCTGGGCAGACCATTCCACTGAGGGATCACTCTCTCTGGGAAAAAACTCTTCCTAACATCCAGTCTAAAGCTCCCCTGGTGTAGTTTAAGGCCATGTCCTCTTGTTCAGGTGTCCTCAGCCTGAGAGAAGAGACCCACACTGCATGACTATCAGGGTAATTCAAGTGAAGAGGGATCTCCAGAGTTCACTTAAGTCCAGCTCCTGCCCTGAACTGGGTCAGCCATGTGTCAGAGCAGTTTGTCAGAACTTTATCCAGTTGGCTGTTGAAAACTCCCAAGGATGGAGAATGCACCACCTCTCTGGGCAATCTGCAACACTCCACACTCCTCCTTCTGGGTTATGTTTTCCAGTCTAAACCTCTCATCTCAGTGCCTGGCCATTTGTTCCTGCTACATTTCACTGTTTCTACTGACCTGTTTCTCCAGCCTCTCGCTCTGGATTGCTGCCTGTAGTTCTTTTATATCTATCAGCTGATTCTCCCAACTTGGTATAAGGTGCAAACTCAAAAAGTAAATTCTCCATTGCCTCCTCATCACAGACAGAGTGACGCATTCACTTTTAAGAGAGAAGCAACAATATGTTTATTAACATAAAACATGTCACAGCAGGTTAACAAAACCCAATGACAATATACAATTATCTACAGGATAGAAACAGGCTCAGCCAAAACCGACAGGGGGACCCTCCTGTTAAGTCATGAGGAGCAGGAAGGACCCCCCGGCATTCCAAACCTCTCAGAGAGGCGTTTCGCTCTGGGTGGATCCAGCCTTTGCTCATGGATCTGTCTGAAGAACTGGACAGGCACAATCAATCCAGGATGGGCTGTCTCAGCCTCAAGGAGCAACCTTGGGAAGTGTCTCTACTCCTGGGAAGACCCCACTATTTATGGAGTAAGACAATTGGCTTAGATTTGCATATCAAATACAGAAATTACGTTTTTCTCAAATATTCACAATGTCTTAGGCAAGTTGCACACACAGGATAAGCATTTTATTAATTCCTTAGTGACAGTATTGACTTTAATTCATGACAGAAAGGCAGTATACATGGAAACATTTTTAATTCCAAACAAATGAAACTGCTTCTCTCTACCAATTTCGTGGATTAAAAATAATCATAGTCATCAATGACACAGTATAAACAAATCAAGAAATACATTTAGGAAATACAACCAACTGACAAACCATAATTTCAAATTAAATTTTACCACAGAAGTTTACTACTATGCAAAGTAGTGTATCTGTGTTCTGCACTTGCCTTAAAATAGCATAACTCACCTAACTTCCACACCTTAAATAAATAATTTCAGAATGGATACTGAAAATAAACCCAAAGAAAAAAAAAATAAAACCAAACCCAAACAACTTTACAAAACATATACATCACTTTTCAGTTCCTAAATTCCTCCTCCTACGAAGGTGGCTCTGAATGTTTCCCTTTAAGGTGTGTCAGTGGCATCTGCACATCAAGAACTGACAACACAAATGGGGATTCAGGTTTCTGGATGATGGTTAGTACATCTTCTCCTAACGAGATGAACTATTCTCACATGGAAACTTCAGAATCAGAAACAAGGAGAAAAATGCATTTGGCCTCTTTGCTTTCTAAACATCCAAAACAAGGAGAAGACACCACCACTGTAAACCAGCTGTTACTGAAAATAAAGTTTTATACATAAATACACAAAAACTGCAAGAAGATTCTGGCAGAAAGGTCTGTCAAAGACAGAACTGTCTAAATAAATATAACAAGAAACATTACAGGTAAAAAAAAATATATACCCAGAGTAGTATCTGGTTGGCTTTGGTTTTGTGGAGGGGTTTTTTGTACTGAAGTAGTGAATTCCTAACTGAAGTCTAAACATTACATTTAACTCACTCTTTTGACAGTATCTTCACACACAGCCTTCCCAGACTGCAGAACATCAGAATCACGAATCTCTGCCACAGCTGTTAGCAGCTTTACTCTGTATTATGTCAACTTTGAAAAAATCCCAGTGTCTCCACAGTGTTGTCTGTCTTTTGCAGGTTTTCTTTTACTACTGTACAAATTAAGATCCATTGTTAATGATATTCCGGTAGCAACTGCACCAGACTTCCTGATTTGAGACTCTATTGTAGCTCGTTGGGTGCTTCACAATGCTTTTCTCTTCTCTGTGTAACTTCTGTCAGCGAAATCAGAGTTCTCATCAGAATCATGATCTGGTTCACAAAGGGAAGCACACTGGAGTCAATCTGGACACTCAGGCTCCGAGTCTGTTTCTTCTGATGTAAGGCTGTCAACGGGAACGGGGCAGCACCTGTTTTGGGAGCAGACTGCATGGCCAGCAGCAATCAAGGCATCAGCCAGACTGCTGTCCTCATACAGAACATCCACCTCTAATTTCATGTCAGAGCCATAGTGGATAAAATGAAATACCAGGACCGGTTTGAGAAGGAGTTTCTGAAACATAACTATGGCTTCAGCACTCCAGCGTTCCCCCTCAGCAGGAACTGTATCGTGCAAACAGCAAGAGTGTGCCAAGCGTGGGAAGTGAAACACACTTTCTGGGATAACTTTAAGTTTATAGATTTCAGAGTAAGAGATGCTCTTCTGGAAGCCATAATCTATACACGTAAGACCAACAGACTGACTCGTTAGCTCACTAATTTCTGCCCTGTACCACTCTGTTTCCAGCTCAGACTTGATCAAGCAGCTGGTACCAAGGGTCACACATTCCTCTGGCAGAGCTGGTAAGTCGTCAGGAAGATCAGAGAGCAGTGAGGACAAGCTTTGAATGCAATCAAAGAAGACTTCAAACTGGACGCTGAAGTTTGAAGGATCAGTAACTGCAGTTGCAAACCCAAAATACGTTCTGCTACTTCGCAGCAGCATCCACATGACTGGATTGATCCTAAGTGACGTATCAAACTCCTTACAGCCTGTACTGCTGGATTTTTCTGGTTCAATTGTCCAACAGTGAGTTAAGAACTGGCTCAGATACTCCTGAAGCATAACTTTCCCTATTAAAACATCTACCTCCCAGATCTCAGAGGATTTCAAGTATCTCAAAAACAAGATCCTTATTTCACAATCCAGGAGTGCACTGAATACATGCTCAAACTGAGTTTTCTTCAGGTTTTTAAAAAAAATCCATTTACAAAATATAGCTTGTATAGGAATACTTTTAATCTCATCACTAAGCACCTTTGCATTATTTAAGGACACCATTTCAGATGTGCCATAATCCATGAAAAAAACTAGCATTAACTTCTCTCTGATGAATTTCTCTATCACTTTTGATCGATACCACTTTAAGTTCCTTCTAGACTGTGTCATGCACTCCAGTCCTTTTTCAATGTCATCTACTCCAAGCAAATCACTACTCTGTGCCTCCTTGTTGAGCATTACACTCAACTCGTGTAATGTTTGCGAATTTTTAAGTAACTGCACATGAAATGCTCCGCTCTCTGAAACACTAACGACTTCTGCTACTTCTACTTGCGCGCAACTTATAACTTGATGACCACCTGGATGACTCCTAGACTTTCTGTCTTGAAGATTATTGTTTTGTTTTGGCTGATCGTCCTGATTTTGTGTGTTCTGCCACCTCGCCTTTTCTATCTCCTGCAGAAGGTCATTTGACACAGACTTTCCATCACAGATCAGATCTACTTCCCATTGCTCTCCATGCTGTTTTAAGAACTTGCACGTAACTGGCTTATTACTTACATTCCTCGTGAAATGAGCAGTACTTTCCTTAGTCCAGCTTTCATCAGGAACACTTTTGACACAGCTAAGGAAACAATGAACACTAAATCTCGGCAGAGTTAAGAACTCTTCAGGAATCCTGAAGATTTTTGATGGACTTACGACTGCAGCATTACCATAGTCAATAAATTCTACCCCAAACAAGGAGTTTTCCAATTTCTGAGTTTTAATAATTGCTCTATAGTAACAACAATCAGCCTCGTACTCTGCAACAATAAGATCCCCTACCACGAGCTCATCTAAGCAATTTTCAAGACCTCTGTTCTCCAAGCCTCTGTTTAAATCATCTGCTAATTTTATTATTAAGTTTTCATCCTCTGCAAGGTGAACATAGAAACTCGACAGACGATTTGTATGAGAAACATAAGCTGCTACTTCAGTATTCACCTGGATATCACGCCGAGGAAGACTCATTAATGTAGGTATATTTTTGCTACTCGTTTTCTGCTGACCTGCACAATTTAGACTTTCACCATGAGACTCAGAGAGAGCATTTACAGTTGTTTCCTTTGAAGTTAAAGCAGGATGAAAGAAGGAGTGAGAGGAAGGTTCTCCCATCAGTGCTTCTCTGTTCTCCAGAACAGCACCGGGAGTGTTTATAAAGCCTGACGCTTCCGGGGCTTGTAAAGTTTGAGGCTCTAAGGATCCACTACACAACTTGGGTGTGCTACATGCAGTTTGCTCTTCACCTCCAAAATTCTCTCCAGTCTCTGTCTGACAACACTTATTGTATTTTTTGCATTTCATTTCAGCTTTCAATTTCAGTATTTCAGGGTTTTTAACACTTGCTTCATAAATTTCTTTACTACCTTTCCTGTGATGTACCTCTCCTCCATTACCACTAAACTGTTCCCTACAGCCTTCCCGTGCCGACTCTTTCGATATTTTTTCCTTAAGCATCTGACTTACTTTGAGCTGTCCATCATACAACTCCACAACAATCTTTCCATCTGATTCTTGGGATAAAATTACAGCCTTCAGCAATTTACCAGAGAATCTCTCCTCAAACCATCTAGTAATGCTGGCCGAAATGTCTGTCCTCCTGAGATCTGACAGACAGCATTCAATAGCTTGCATGGGTGTGAATATTAGGTCAGTGGCAGAGTCTGGAATGGGCATCAACTGGTCTCTCTCTACCATATTCTTATTTCCAAAGTCCACATAGTCAGCCCACAGACAGGATGTTGATTCCATAGGAAAAGCCAAAGCTCTGTAAAAGAGACCATCTTCAAAATATCTGGCTATACACAATCGTGTACTGCTGGTATCATACTTTGCATTATTTAACATACTACTTACATCATTAACCTTCTTCATCAATGCCTCGACAGTTTCAGTGTTACGATTAAGCTGACAATAGAATTTTGAAGGACTGCTTACGTGAGTTATATAAACCTCTTCTGAACTTCCAACTTTTATATTAAAAGATGAGTAGCAAAAAGTGTACAGAGAACCCAGAGACACAAGGTTCCTCAGTCCAGCACACTCAGACTGGATGAGACCATGTCCCCTAAGGAATTCCTCTGCACTGGTAAGTGGAGTCTGTAACTCAACTACATTGCACAAACAGTTGGGGCTCACAAGAACCAGAGCACAAATGACACAAGTCAGTGAACCTTTAGAGGAAGAAACGAACTTTTCAAATTGTCTATGCACTTCTGCAGAACAATTAAGTGAGTCAGACTGTAAAAGTACATTTTTAAGTCCACATCGAAATGCCTGACTTTCCAGAGTCAGGAAATCTGGAAGAACAGCCTGAAGATCTTGAAGTAAAACTCTTCCTCGATAACCATAGTCTACAAAAACCACATCAACTTCCTTTTGGGATACCTGCCGCACAACAGTCGCTCTGTACCACTTCCCATCTTTGGGAGATTTAACAATACAGGCAGCCTGTCCAGTTCTGTAAGGACTGCTATGATCTTTATAATAAGTCTGAATTTTCTCCATTAAGTTCCTTAGTTGGGGCAGTTTGCTTTGCAACTGACATGAAAAATCTGATGGGGAAAAAATGCAGGAACACACCACCTCAAAAACAGCTCCCGGTTTAAACACAAACTCTCTATAAAGTAGTTTTTCCTCACATACTGATTTATGCATTTTAGAGGCAGCACCTTCCCCATAACAGGACGGCACAACAGATTTTCTGGGCACTGTAGACACATTTAATGATTTTTCCTTTTCGGATACGCCTCCATTCGCAGATACCTCACCTTTGTCAATAGTGCCAGCGCTCTCTGAACTGGCTTTTGATTTTTTACATTTGGGGTGACGCCTACCTTGCCTTTTTTTTGGTGACTTTAGAACAGAATGAGGTGGGTTTTCCCGGGATTCAGCATACCCAGCTTGAACCATACACGTGGCAACATCCCTGTGCCCCAAACCAGTATTACACTGCACATCAACAATGTACTTGTTGTTTTCCTTTCCAATGGCACGAAGCAGCAGCAGTTTGTCCAGTACTACACGTTTAAAGAAAGCAGTTCCTTTTTTAACCCGCACATCATCAACAGGCATTGTGCAAGCAAGGCAACAACCAATACCTAAAGCTGGCAAGCCAGAAAACTCAGGGAGCAGTTTTTTCACATCGTGACAGGGTACTGTATCTGTATTTCCAAAATCAAGAAAACAAACTGTAATATTTCCACAAAGAACTTCCGTGACCACAGCCCGATAATAATGCCTGTCCTTGCTGTAGCGGGCACAGCACAGAGACCCAGGCTCTGGCTCTTCAAGGACCATTTCATCAGCTCCACACTGACCGTAGGTCCCTGTAATATTTCTCATCAAGGCCTGAAACTCCTTCTGGTGTTTACATGTTTGAATCCAAAAGTCAGATGGATTTATGACATGTACCACGAAAGCTGAACAGAAAGAATTCACTACCAACTCTTCTCTTTTGCAGTGGCTGAAGAAAGAAATACCCTGTTCAGGGAAGGAGGTTTTTGTATCTGTATTTCCTGTATAATCCTTAAATGAATTGTGCCTCTCAGGACCTGGTTTGCTGTTTACAGCAATAATTGTGGGTTTTGTTTCCAAAAGAGAGACACACGATGCACCTGCCTCATTCAGGTTCTCTGGATGCTTAGCATTAACCCCAAGATTTTGTTTTTGCAGTGTGACGTAATACAAGCATTCAGCGCTGTTGTATGAATCAACATGGACACACAAAGAAGTTTGCTCTACCAAGGCCCGCACAAGTCCTTTCTGCTGAGATTTCATTACTGTTTCGTCCTGACTATCAAAACAAGACAGAGCACATGGAAACGAAACCATTGGCAATGTCATGAACTCAACTTTAAGTTTTTGAACACAACCAGGTGGCACAGCTTCAGTAATGCCAAAATCCATAAACCAGATCTCCACGCTGTCAGAGAGAAGTTGTTTAATCACTCCTCTGTGCCACTGCCCATTTTGCCTCTTGGCAGCACAGAGCAGCCCTAAACTATCAGAAGGTGGAGCGTTTTTTCCAGTGAGGGCTTCATAGTAGGAATGCATCGCTCCTGCCAAACCTTCCAGCTCTTTCTGCCATTTCTCTATCTGACAATAGACTTGTTTGGGGCTTACTGCACCAGTTATTTTTACATTTTCTTTACTGCCAGCAGGTAGACGTGGAAAGAGCTTATCTGGAACATGCCACAGACCTGTTGGTTTCTCAGAATTATTTAAGGTAAGCAAACTTTTGACTGAGTACTTCTGTTTCAGCAGTTCTGGCACTCTCGTACAAAGCGCTCCTTGGGGCAACACTCTTAAAGTTTCTACAACAAGACAAAATGAATCTCCATCAATAAATTTACCTAATTTCAGCTCAAGAACATCACTAATAATCTTCGGTACTTCGAGAATAAACAGATGGTCTGGTCTAACAGCCTTCACACGACCTGTAACCTGTAATCCTACTAGAGATGAAAAATAGTTCACAGCTTTGGGGCTCCATCTTTCTCCAAGAGGAAGAATGCTTGCAAAAACACCCCACACCACCTTGGGAGGCAGCTGAAACAACTCATCACAAGCAGCAGCGATACGTGTTTCCACAACCGCCAACTCACGCCCAGTGTCTATAAGGAGAACCTCACAGATGTTGCCTTCCTTTCCCAGGACTCTTCCCCTGTGCCACTCCCCTTCGGAGTCTTCCACTAAACAAGAGGTGCCAACGCAAACGTTCTCTTTCACTTTGATCACCCGCTGGATCTCATTTTGCAGGATGTGATAGTCAGGCTCACACCCTGCACTGTGCTGAGCATGGAAGACGATTACCCAGCACTCAGGAGGGCACTCTACTCGAGTTATCTTCAATTTCACATCT
Organism: Pitta sordida; assembly: GCA_013390025.1. Lineage (NCBI taxonomy): Eukaryota > Metazoa > Chordata > Aves > Passeriformes > Pittidae > Pitta > Pitta sordida. Next base: position 45,289 of record WEKX01015475.1, read on the forward strand.
ACTGAGTCTGGTAATGGAGTCAGAGATTCCATCCTGTCTGTAAAGGAAAGGAGTATGATCATCCTGATCATTTGCTGCAACTAATGCTTACATGGCATTTGTTTTGGAAGCGTTTCAATAGCATGTTATTAAAAAATTCTGATTAAAACATACCCTAAACATTTAAGAGCATCATGTTTCAAGCAACAGGGATGAACTTAACACAATTCTCTTTGCAAAGACACGCTCAGAAAAAAGTACCTCTGGATTCACTCTTGTGGCTCCAGACTCATTTTATCACTTTCAGAAACTTTCAGTTTAAACTACCAGTTATTAAGACTGTAAGATCCTCCTCAGCAGGCAAAAATTCTTCACTGGGACTGCCATGAAATGATTCCACAAGCTCTCCTCAGGACAAATATTGATCCCTTTCATTCTAGCACCACAAAAATTAATTAAAAAAAACAAGAAGAGCACTCCTACGGTAAAGCAGAGGGCAGAAGGATTAAGAACACATCAAAAAAAACCCCACCCAAATACCCCAAACCACCAGCCACCAAAAAATCCCTCTAACAGTTAAAGCAGTGCCAAACCCAGACCTGACAAAGATCTGCCCCAACAAGCCCCTTTTTCGCACTTTTCACCATAATAGAAAGCTGAATTCTGGAGTTGCTTTAATTAAGAAAAACAGTCTTCAGGAAAAGGTTGTGTCTGCCTGGAATAAACACTCAAAACACTTCAGAGAATCAACCTTTTGAACAGGCATCACTGATGCTCCGGGTTCTTTTTTTTTTCTGGCCCTTCACTGAAACAAAGCCCTCGTTATATCAACACACACCAAATTAAAACAACTTGTGCATCAATATTTGTTTGCCTGTTACCACAGCCCAAATTACAGCAGCACACTCATACAGCCACATTTCTACAGTTCACAAAGCAGCCTTTTCCCATTTACTCACCTTTCCACCACTTAAGGCTTATTCACTCGGAACACACCTTCCAAAGGAAGCACAGCTCACTCACTAACAATTCTGCATCTCCCTGCAAGGAAAGATGGTAGAAAAATCATTAGAAAAACACATGTAAGCTCAATTTGTTTACTACGTACTTCTCTAATTGAGAGCAGCCCTAAGGATAAAGTCCTTGGGGTGTTTTGCTCATGAGAAGCTCAGTGAGAGCCAGGACTGTGCAGTCACAGCCCAGGAAGCCAAACAGACCCCAGGCTGCATCAAAAGCACCAGGGCCAGGAGGTGCTGGGAGAGGATTCTCCCTCTCTGCCTCACCTGCAAAGTGGATGAAGTGCTCTTCATCCAGCCCTGGGGTCCTCAGCACAGCAAAGACCTGGATGTGTCCGACCAGCTTCAGAGGGTGACACAGAGAGGAGGAGGAGGGTTGGAGCACCTCTCCCATGGACACACGGGCTGAGAGAGCTGGGGTTGTTCAGCCTGGAAAATCAGAAAGCACAGGGTACACCTCACAGCACCTTCCAGGACCTAGAGGGGCTACAAGAGAACTGGAGAGGAGGTTTTACAAGGGCAAGGAGGGGGGGGAACGGCTTTAAATGAAGACAGAGGGCAGTTTTCTATCAGGTATTATGGAAGAAATCCTTCCCTGTGAGGGTGGGGAGGCACTGGCACAGGGCACCCAGGGAAGCTGTGGGCTCCCCATCCATGGGGTGTTCAAGGGCTCTGAGCAGCCAGGTTCGGGTGCAATGTGTCCCTGCCCACAGCAGGTGGTTGGAACAAGACAATTTTTAAAGTCCCTTCCAAACCAAAACATTCTGCGAATCTCCAAATCCCCATCCTGTAGGAGTTCCTCACACCCAGCTTAAAATGCAACCTTAAAAATTACAAAAAAACACCCAAGACCACCAAACTTAATGCACCACACCCAGCTTAAATACAATGTTAAAAATTACAAACCCCACCCCAAGATTACCAAACTTAATCCACCTTCCTAAAAGCATGGTCTGACCATTCTCCACCGCGGCTCAAAAGCTCCCGGCAGGAACAGTCACACGGCTACGAAATACACACTCTGCCACACCTCACCCAGACAGCTCACGGCATAACAAAAGGCCCTTTTAAATGCGGCACAAGGGGCAGGCTGAGGTGCCCGCGGACCCAGAGCAGCGCTCACCGGGCACGGCTCCACACGCAGCGCGCTGCTGCCGCCGCCGCCGGGCCACACCCGAGAGCAGCACCCCCTGCCAGCAGCCGCCGACACAGGGGCACACACGCAGCGTCCTGCGAGCCCCGGGTTGGGGGTCAAACAAACAAAAAACAACCAACACAACAAACACCGCAGCGCGTCCTCCCCCACGGGCAAAAATGGCGGCGCGGAGCGAGCGGCCACGTGGTGCCTGGCCACGCGCATGCGCCGCCTGAGGGACGGAGGGGAGAGCGCGGAGTCGCGGGTTCGAGTCCCCCCTCCCCCGGGACCGGCGCCTTCCCTCATGGAATTATTTTAGATTGGGAGTCTTATTTGTTGTTTTTACTTTTTTCCTACAAAGAGTATAGGCAGAGCTGGTGACAACAAGAAAACTGCGTAATGATTTCTAAGGATTTGCCTTCAATTTTTAAGCTTTCCCCCCACACACACCCCCAGGTCAGAATTGCTGCGCCGAAGTGAAGGGAGAGGAAAGACCGAGTTTGCAATGCGTTGGGATGTAATAATCTCCAAATGCAGCTGTTATATTCAAGTCTGTGTAATACACATTTAAAGTGGTGTTGGAGCTACTCGTATTAACCCTGGAATTTACACGAGCTCTGAATTTGATTTTGTAAGAGCTGCTCAGAACAAAAACTTACACCGGTCTGTCACTCACAGAACATCAACTTTATATTTCTGGATAAAATGACTTGTTTATTCTGACATTCTTATGTTGGACAACGTAGTTCCACTACCGGAAAACTCCATGCACTTCGAGATTTTTTTTCTGGTCTGTTTCCTTTTTTAGCAGGAAAATTTCACTATACACACTCGTTCTGAATTGGAAGAACCTTGCCAAACATGTGCTCATACTTGTGTTACTTTCAATTAAAAAGATAGAATACCATTATACTTAGAATAGTGATAGACTGATGAAAAACACCAAATCTTGACCAAGACAAAATGCAAAAATTGAACCTCAAGTTTTTCTGTAGATGAAACAACTGAACAAAGTTGTACTTCTTATGATCCAAAATATATCTCTGTGTCCGCTCAGAAATATTTTCTCATCAGGCACATTTTCCTATGACTCTTGTATAGGATTTAAAATAGTTAATGAAAACCTGAAATTGAAAAAAAAAATATTTTTGATCATAGGATGAAGAGTGTATTTATACCCATTTTTTTTCTGTAAGAGCTGGTGGTCTGTTTGAAAGCTGGCCTGCTTTACGTACATCTCCACGTGAAAGTTTGTGTAAAGGAGTGGCTACTTGTTTTCCATATATATTAAAATGTAGTGTAAAGAAAGTAAAAGTTTTCTTCTACTAGAGATTAAGAGGAGATCATAAATGAAGTTCTGCTGCCAGCACTGTTTACAAACACCCTGTTGAACTCGGATAATAAATATCTAATCACCATTTTAGCTGACTTCCAACACTTAGGAAAACTGGTTTTACGGGGAGGAAACATAAGAAAAAATTATCCTTTGCTCTGAAAACTGAGGGGCACGCTGCAAAAGATTTCCCAAAGGATGTTTTTTGGATAATGTGGATGTTCAACGCCCAGTGTAAACACCAAAAGTAGTCTGAAGCCTTCTGAAATGGTTCTTGGCAGGTGGTAATTATGTATTTGCTTTCATCTGAGCTGTAGAAAAATGACAGGGAACCACTGCAATCTATAGGATACCATAGAAGAGGAGAGGAATTATCAGCATCTTCTCTTCTATTTGAGCTTTAAAATAAGAGGGAGTCTGGCTAAATTCCTTGGGGGGAAAAAAATAAGATAACCTATATTCAAGGAAGGAAAGAGGTACAGATTACAATGGGATGAGAGTAACTCCTCAAAGGTTTTACTCTTAATCTTCTCATTAAGGTTTCTTTCTTGGGTGACTAAATAGCTGAGCATTCATGGTGCTGGTGGAGTGAAAGAACCTCATTCTGCATCACCTGACTTTCATAAAGAATTATGTAATGATCATAACTCCTTTGATTAGACCCAGGAAGAGGAAGAGAATTAAGCAACACATACCCAGTTTTTAATCGCAGCAGCTCCTCTGGGGTCTGTCCTTGGTTTTGCTGAGATTATTTCTGAGTGTTAATATCATAAAACTGCTTCTGAAATAGATAACTGTAACACTTCTTCATTTTCAGGAAGGACAATCTGTCATAAAAAAACGTACTTTGAAACTGTTTCCTATGGGATTTGGTTAGTTCATGATGTGCTAAAGTGTATGGGGTGAGGAACTTCCCCTCTGTGGCTTAGTTCCCTCTCAGCTCAGTTCTTGTGCAAACCTGCTGTCCTAGGGGGGAAAAGGTTGCCTTTCAAATAATGCTTCTCACATAAGTTCTGGTCTTGTTAGTTAATAAATAAATCCATTATATTCTTCACTGGTAGTTTGCCTTGCTTTTGCCTGTGACCAGTTTAATTTTCGAGATTATTTTCCAGTTTTTCCTCCAGGAGAGGTTGTAGGTGAATCTCTGGCATCCAGCCAGGGTCAAACCACAACATTTGGTAGCAGAGGATGGTTTTGATCTGTCAGGGTATGAGAAATTTGTGATAAGGATTATAACTGGAAAGGGTCACAGGCAAAACAAGTGCTAATAGTTGTAGTTTAAATGTAATAGAATAAGAATGTGTGTAAAGTACACTGTAACTGTGGTGATAGCTCCAGGGGTGGATATTGTAACTGGGCATTAAGGGTGAATTCTATGTAAAATGTAAGTTAGTGTTATAAATGAATTTGGAATTTGATAATTCCGAAATATATTATTCGCAGAGGCAAGGGGTGGAGTGTCCAGGTTTAGGTTTTTTTGCTGCTCTGGCAGCGAGGGGGTTAACAGGTCAGCTCTTGCCTGGGCCTCAGTCGCTGCCAGTGATCCAAGGTTGCAGAGATAGGAATACCTCTGTGAATAAACATATTTGGGAGAGAAGAAAAAAAAACTTAGTAGCAAGATGTAGTGTGCCGGAACAGAACCTGGGAGAGGCTGAAAGCCTGAAGGCCCCCCAGGCCTACTAGAGAAGGGGTAGGAATGTTCTTCCAGGAATCTCGCTGCTGCTCGTGGAACAGACCAACCATGGTGTAACCCTGTGGAATGGAGAGAGAGGAGCCAGTGGTGCAGAATCCATCTAAGCCAGGACTGAAGATGGAGAATCATGCTAAAAAC
>WEKX01015477.1:0-43990 GCA_013390025.1 Pitta sordida
GAGCAATGTGCCAAAGGGTCGCCTCTCTGCCTTATTCATTCAGGTCTTTCTGGGATAGACAGGACTTGTGTCATGGTGCAGTTCTGCATTCAGAAAAGACACATGCACGACCTTCTGATTTTTCCACCTCTCCACTTTGGTCTCTTGTTTTCTGTTATAACTGCATGGTGAGTACGAAGCTACAAGCAGGTCGGCAGGGTAATGTCCTGCAGAAGANAGACTACTGGACAAAGATGAGCAGACACAGCATTTATTCCACTCCCACTCCAGTGAAGCAGCAACCATGACTTGTAGTCATAGCCACTGCCATCAACACAGCAGTCTCCAAGAAGAAATTCTCATTTTAGAGATCTCAGGCACACCAGGAGACCACACCTTCGTCTACACCTCTTGGGGCTACAGGACACAGTAGTGGGATGCACACATTGTCCCTAGGAATACCCTTCTGCCCATTAAAGGCTTACAAATGAGCTGAGCATAATCCAGTCCTACCAGTGATGGTCCACTGAGTATTGCTTTTTTACATGTTGCCAAAGATTAAGTGTTCAGACTCCTTCCTCAGCCCATTAATTTCATGTAGTATCACCGGGCAGTACTCAGAAAAGCCTCCGCTGCTGCTATAAAATGAAATAAAATTACCAATAAGCGTTATTTTTAACCACAAAATGTTAATACAGTCGGGTGTCCTACATCACAGACCTGCGGTCTTAATTGGGTTGTGAAGTCCTGCTTCCGCCTGGAATGGCAACTCATTAATATGCAACTTTGCGACACTGTGTTGCTGTGTATCAGTTGCTGCAGTGGCCGTGCCAGGGTGGGTAGTGAAGCGGTGGAGCCCCAGACATGCCTGGGAGGTGGGGAAGTGGCGGAGCCCAGGGCCGGGCTGGGCCAGGGCGAGTGGCCGAGTGGCCATCGCCGTGGCCAGAACAGGGTGGGGCAAGCGGCTAAGCCGCTGCTGTCGCAGCTGGGATGGGGCGAGCAGCCGAGCCGCCACCACTGCTGCCATGGCTGGGATGGGGCAAGCGGCCGAGCTGCCGCCGTGGCTGTGCAGGTTGATTTGCATATTCATGCTACCTAATTGAATATTCATATGTGCCAGGTCGTGCATGCACAGTTGTGAAGAGGGTCCTCCTTTAACACTGAAAAATCATGCTGCTAAGATGCAAAGCCACAATATGGGGAGTGCGAAGTGGAAGAGGGCCGACTGTACTCACATGCAAGATATGATTCTGTCATTTTGTGAAGGAAAAATTACTAATTGCTTGCATTATATATCACTGGAAATATAGTAAAGAGAACAAGATAGGCTGTTGAAGGATGAAAATAATGTCAACATGTGGTAGGTAGAGGGGCTGACCCTAAGAGAGAAGTATTTATTGTGAAGATATGTAGACTGGAATACTTTTAAGAAAAGCATTGCCAATTAAGAAAAGTGTCCATTTTCCATCAAGTAAGACATATTTACCTAAATACTATTTACTTAGGATTAACCTATTTTCTTCAATTTGTGTGTGCAGGGGTGGAGAACACTGGCAGATGAAATCCTGACTTCTCCCACACTATACTTTTTGCTGCTCTTTGGGACTACAATCCAGTGTAAAACTGAAAGACAGTTTTCTGAAAACTTTTAGCGGACATCACTTATGTGTGAACACATGGTCACTTTGACAAAATCTCTAGCAGCCTTATGGCTTAATACATGCATACATATATACTCTGGTCTTCCCTCAACAGGCAATGGTATAAACCTGTATCTTTTTTCCTTTCTGCTGAATGCCTGTCACTTGCACACAATTACACAAAGAGGAACATACAGGGAAAAATAATAAAATTAAAAAAATTAAAAAAAAAATTAAAAAATTACATTTCTGCAAATGCAATGGATAGCCATTTCTCAGGAATGCTGTATGTCCTCTGCACACAAACACCACAAACTTCCAGAACAGATGCTACTTATTAGTCTATAAATCTGCACACCCATAAATGTGCTGGATGTTCTCAGTTATCCATCAGATATGCATAAAGGTAATGGTGTGGCACACATTAGAATTCATGAATGCACTTTCTGTAGTGCCTTTTTTTTTCCCCAGAGGTATATTCAGGCCAAATCAATGGCCTCCAGAAAGTGTAGATGACACAATGCACAGCTTGGAAATCCACTCATGAGGGAGGGTGACACAAAAGATTAACTACATACTTGTACTTTCTGGGGCCACAGTTGTCATTTTTGTAGAGACACACCTGTTACATGAAAGTACATATTTACCAGGTTTGAAAAAATGGGGCGTAAGTGGACATGAAGCCTTAAAAATTTATACTTAGAATTGAAAGAGCAAATGTTTAAAGGGCACCACAGCCATCATTCCTACACATGCAATACACCACATGGAAGAATGGTGATGCACTGAGATGACTGTTAAAAGGTTCCTAGCAATGACTACCTGCTAAATCCAATATCATTAGAGAATACTTCCCTATGAATCACATGCAAATACTTTGATATGTGACAGAGTGAGCACATTACTTACTATTAGAATTTTAAACACAATTCTGAAGCATCTGAATTTTTATCTAAAATGGCAGTTGGACAGAATACAGTATTTCCACACTAGGGGCAGGAGGGGGACCGAAAAGCTTGGCGAGGCATGAAAAATTGAATTTCAGCAGCAAGGCAACGGAAAGGACATTGTTGGGCAATTATAGCGCTCCAGTGTTCGCCGTCCACAAAGCCTGCAATCATCTGCAGCGACAGCATAGCGTACAGCTCCCCCAAGGCACTGCACTCTAGTTAAATCAATTTGTCAGAAGCAGGGCTGCTGCCTCCCTTCTGCAGAGGAGGCCCACCAGAGCGGAGGACAGCTGGGGCGCACAGCTGTCTCTCTGCAGCAGATCAATTAGAACATCAAAATTCATCTGCTAATTAGCAAGCATGTACAGAGGGGAAAGAAATCTCCCTTAAATGAATCATTTCCATGTATTAATGAATTCAGTGACATCCCACATTTAGAGCCTAGCCCAACAAGAAGAGACACGACCACAAGAGGCACTGACTAACACAACGAAACAATTCCATTATAGCAAAAGTTGAATCTGCTGCTGAGGCGAAAATAAAACTCACTACCACCAAAAATTTGCACTGCCAATATCAGTGAAAGGAGACCCATATACAGTACAGCTACTGTCTGATCAGTGTAATGGCGATCACTGTAAGGCAGCATTGAGGGCAAATACAAGTGGGACCAGGAAAAATACTAATCCCAGTCAGCCTGACATGCTGCTTGCTTTGAAACATGCTTAAAAGACGCTTGACTTCTGAGATTGAGAACTGGGCCTAAGGTCAGCAATTTTTATCCTTGTTTTTACTTATTTTTATACTCAACCTTTGAGTTGTTATTAGAATGACACTTGCTGTTTATTCACATGTTGCAATATTGCTGGGTGTGTTTTTACAAGAGAACCTGGCCAAAGTCAGCTGCTGATCCAATGCCATTTCAAGGCTTAACAGGACAAGGTCACTAATTTTCTTTTTCTGACACTTTCAGCTTGTTTGGCACAGACAAAAAACCCCAACCAAACCAACAATAACATACTAATTTTTTTCATCAAGGTTCAGAGCATAGCTGTTAATTCTTACACATGCAGCTCCCAAACCAGAAACAATCCGGGTGCATTGACTGGTAATACATAGAGAATTAATTTCTTCAGTTGGGAAGTGCCCCACTAACCTCCCTACTTGCTACCAGTGCCTTGGCCATCACAGCCTAATTGCAATGGCCTTGAGCCTCTCTTCTGTGGATACAAAGCATAAACCCTGTGTTCTTGGAAGTTTGTCCAAGAATGCTTGCACATTGGGTACGTTGCCAGAAATGCTTAAGAAGAGTGTGGAAAGGACTAAGGCAAAATGACCTCCCAGAAACAGTAGGATAGTAAAGTAAACTGTAAATCTGGCATTTGCAATGGCCCTACTGCTCATCTGAGGCATTTCATTTACCAAACTCAATACACTTTCCAAAGGAGTTATCTTTTGTAAGGCTAATTTTTCTACAACTGTATGTTGCACATGTAGGAATTTACAACTGTAGATATGATTTTTAGGCCATTTGGTATCACATAAACAATCGTGAATCATTATTTGGCAATAGATTACTGTAACCTGCATCCCGAAGAAGCCACAACACACAAAACCTACGTGGAAACTATAATTTTTAACCTGACACACAGGTGCTAACTGCTTACCTTGTTCTCAATCCTTTAGTTTCTCACCAAGATTTTTCTCCTTTTGTTCTTTTAACAACACTCATTAAAACCAAAACTGTATTAGATGGCTGAAAACACAAAGCCACACAACAATGCCATACACACAAGTATGCAAGGAGTTGAATTCTCTAAGGGAAGGCTATGAAATGTTATTGCTAGCTCTGCTGCAGAAAAACAAACTGCCACAGAGAGCCACGTCCATTCTCATCTACTCAAGGAGATGAGCTGAAAATAAGTCACAGAGGAGGTCAACCAAGACAGTGCAGTGCCCCCACTTGCCTTGCAAAAACAAAGAGTGTATATGAAAAATGTTTAATAATATGAGGACATTTTATCACCACTCTCACTTCTTTTCAAATCCTGCACTGGACTTTCATCTTGCACAGATTTCCATTACTCCCAGTGATGCTTATGCATGAGCAGGAAGAGTGTGACCCGCCAAGGTTTACAGCTCTAAGCTGCCATTTAGAATTAAATTTCTTTCTTAAATGAGGATTGCTGAATACAGCAAGCACCGAGCTTTAATATATACTCCATTAAAAGCAGTCCAGAGAATGTGACATTCTTCTTATCATATTACCTCAGTTACTGGCAGAATAATATAATTATGATTCACATTGGAGAGGCCTACAGAATGGATTTAATCAAATTTTAATATAAAATATGGCCACTTAGGGCATATTCCATTCAGTACCTTGTTCAGTCAAGATGCTGTATAGGGAGGGGAAGTGCACAATTGTCATTCCCAGCAAAGAGACAACAATCGCTTTTAAGTCAAATATGGCATCAGGATGCTTAAGCACACATTAGAGGATGTATTGGTGTCACTGCTATTGTGCTGTACTCTGTACATAATTTGGCATGGATGACTGCCGTGTCACTTTCAGTCCCTTAAGATTACAATACAAAGACCTGAAGGAAATTGGTATGTGAGTATGTCTAGCAAAGAATAAGTAATTAATTCACTGAGAAAAACTCTTATCCTGCCTGTATTCATACAGATCAAGTGGATGGATTATGTTCCGATGGACATCAGTGCAAATTCAGAGCATGGTCATCAAAAGCATATCAGTTATGACTGAGCCAATATCCCCTGATTTGATTATAACTAGATGACTTGAACGTTGAGTGTGCCTCGTTGATTAGACTTTGGGTAACTCCAAATGCGAGTAGATACTATGTTAAGTGTGCAAAATTCTCACCTCATAGATAGTTTTTTCAGAGAGTCTACTTGGGAACTACAGCGATAGCAAGTGCTGAGATATACAACTAAATGCAGAAAAGACACAAAGCACACAACATGTGAGAGATACTAGATACAAAAGGCACTTGTGCATGAGTTTAAGCTCATTACTGTGCACATTTTCTGCAGCATATAAAACTTCGTTTTGCTGCTTTTCAGTTTTAAAGCTGCAGCAAGGCACTCACATTCCAGCAACACAGGAAGAGCTGTGCCAAGCTAAAAAATCAGTGCCAGCTACCCTTCAGTTTACTGTATCTGTGGGTCCATACATGCGATTTACAGCTATTCACTACACTGTAGCCATTTGACTACAATATCTGTTCACGAGTTTTTTTCTTGAAGTAGATTAAGTCCATGAATTCCCTAAATGTCACTAATGCATTTTGTTCTTGTTTAATTTTGTTGGTGTTTGGCTTTTGGTGCTTTTTTATTGTTTGTTTTGGCTTTTTATTTTGTTTTAAAAAAAACCAAACCAAACCCAATCTATCTGCTAGTCTACTAGGGCTCTCACCAAAACCCTTACCGCCCAATAACACCTCCTTCCTTTGTTTTTTCGTTACATTAGCTCCAGTGGCTAATGTGGTTTTCCCTTTGTTTTCTTTTAACAACTTCTTTTTCGTTCATATCTGCTACGTCTGACAATCTTTGTTTATTCCTAGAATTAGCAAATGGTTTGGCTGGAAGGAACCTTAGAGACTATCTAGTTTCCATTCCCTGTTATGGGCAGGGATCCCTTCTGTTAGACCAGGAAAACTAAAGCCCCATCCATAATCTGGCCTAGAACACTTCTAGAGATGGGTCATCCAGAGCTTCTCTGTACAACCTGTTTCAGTGCCTCATCACCTTCACGGTATAGAATTTCTTCCTCATATCTAATCTAAACCTATCCTCTTTCAGTTTCAAGTCATTATCCCTTGTCCTATCACTTCATGCCCCTGTAAAAAGTCCCTCTCTAATGTTCTCGTAGCCTTGTTTTAGGTACTAGAACGTGTTCTATGTCTCCCCAGAGCCATTTCTTCTCCAGGCTGAACAACCCCAACTCTCTCAGCCTTTCTTAATAGGAAAGATGCTCTAGCCCTCTGATTACCTTTGTGGCCCTCCTCTGGACTTGCTCCAACAGGTTCTTGTCCTTACATTGGGGGCCCCAGAGCTGCATGCAGTACTACAGGTGGGGTCTCACAAGAGCAGAGTAGAAGGAGAGAATCACCTCCCTCAGCCTGCTGGCCAGGCTGCTTTTGATACAGCCCAGGACATGGCTGGCTTTCTGGGATGCAAGCACACGTTGCCAGATCATATTAAACTTCCCAGAAACCAACACCCCCAAGTCCTTCTCCTCAGATCTGCTCTCAAGCCATTCTCTACTCAGTTTGTATTTGTCTTTATTGTCTCTTCATTCCCCCTCACAGCAATCCCAAGGTCCCATACGATTCTACATCTTTACCATCCTGCCTCTGAGGAACAACATCAGCAGAAATAACCTTTCTGCTATGCCCACTTTCTACTTCTCACCCCAGTCTGGGCATTATCTCCAGCTTCTTACTTTCCCTCCATTTACGCTTTTATTTTCTCTGAAACTCCTTACTCAAAATTCACATAGCTAGCCACAACTTTTCTCTTTTCCACACCTTTTTCCACTATTCCCTCAGAGATTAAAATAATTAATTCTGAAATTACTCTTTAACCATGCTTTCCTTTTCCTGACCTCTGCTCAGACTGTCATGGAGGTATTTGACTCCCTTAGCAACATTCATCAAATGCTCTCTATTCTAGAAGCTTGTTGAATTATTTTTTGTTAGGTTTATTAAGTGTCATATCCAGTACTACTTCCATCTCCCCTCCATTTGCTGTCATCTACAATCCACCAACTTCTTCCATCGCTTCTTTTTGACAATTTACAGAACTAATTTCTGATGACAGGTTCTTCCACTCCTTCTGTCAGACACTTTATCACTCTCCTATCTTCATTCATCAATGTCCATTAATTAAAATATTCCACCCTGCCAGACTAACCCTTAATTTTACGTTGTTCCAATTAAGAAACAAAGGAAGGTTAGGCTAGATGTTAGGAAAAAAATTCTTCGCAGAAAGTCTGATTGGCCATTGGAATAGGCTGCTCAGGGAGTCAGTGGAGTCGCCATCCCTGGAAGTGTTTAAAAAGAGACCAGATGTGGCATTTAGTGCCATGGTTTAGTTGATGAGAAGGTGTTACGTCATAGGTTGGACTTGATGATCTCAAAGGTCTTTTTCAACCTAATTAATTCTGTGGTTCTGTAACATGTTCCCTCTTGCTACCATGGTAGCCTTCTCTGTATAATGGTCTCAGCCAAAACAGAGCACCAACCTCCCCTCACCATCATTAGAAGTCCCAGTGATTTCCAGGTTATGCACCCTTATGTTTCTTTGCTTATTATCACTTTACTTTTGCATTCCTTTGCTTTCTTTGCCCCTGTGCATGTGACTGCAGATCATAACCCTGAGATTAACTCTGTTGGTTAGAGCATGCTGCTAATAATGTCAAAGTTGTGCATTTGTTCACTTACGAATTGGACTCAATGGTCCTTGTGGGCCCCTTCCAACTCAGAATAATCTGCAATTTCCCTCATCCACTTTTTTCACTCTGAGCTCATTCTGCCTCATTGCAAAGTATGGGAACTGTTCTTATATCCCACCTCTCACAAGCATTTTTGCAAATGTTGTTTGAAACATTTTTCAACCTCTCACAGTTCGGCTTCTACTTTTTGTACAAATTCCTGTCTTCACTGAAGTCTTAAGTATCTTCTTTTTGATGAGGTTTTTTTGTCAATATCCTGGCCATCCAACTACTTTCTGTGGAGTCAGTCAGAGGCTTTTTCTCCCAGAAGTTCAATACAATTTTTTCCTACCCCTCTGATTATTACAGAAGAGAATAATTCCCACCTTCCCTCCATCAATTTTAGAAAAGATCAAGAGCCTGTCTTGTGTTCTTTTACTTCTGCATCTTATTCCTCAGGTAACCTCATCAAGAAATTGGACTACTATGCTGATATTGATTTACCTCTCCCACACATAGCCATCTCCTTTACTCTGGTCTGTATTTTCATCTTTTGTTCTGACATCTCCTGTAACAATTAACAAGTTCAAAAAGAACAAGGATAAAACACAGTAGACCTTCTTGCTCTGGTCCTCCTTTGCTCTACTATCTTGTAAATCACACAATCCTCTACCCTCAGTGTGACTTTTGTTCTCTAGTTTTGTCTTAATTTTGCAAATGGTCCCAAGATAGATCTTTTTCTAATTGTCTTCATTGCTAAAACTTGCATGGTGTCATCTTTTTGCTGGCTTTTACAGCTCTTAGTGTTTCTCAGTCCATCCAGGAATTCAAGAACTGTTGTTTTCTTGTGTTTATGGTAAGACAACACTAGGTACATTTATTGCCAGAAAACACTTGTTCAGACCTTTCAGGTTTTATTCTCTACCCCTACCTAGAGGTGAAAGAAGCAGGCAGGTGGATGAGAAGGAATAGATTCATACACAGAGCATGGGATCAAACGTCCCGTATCCAATCAACGGGAGGTAATAAAACAGAAAAGCTAAAATAAGAAAGATGTGGAAATAAAGGACAGGAGGTACATAAAATTCAGAGTATTTCTGAAGTTTTCATTAATCTTATCTTATTCTTAAAAATAGGGGAGGAATGGGTGTGGTTTGAGAAGCTATTCCAACTTAATGGCACAGCTCTATAACCACACCAACAAAGAGCTGACTTCCCACTGCTAGGGTCTGACATGGTGGCTACAAAGACAGTACAGCACTACGATTGGGATCAATACCAAGGGAAGTGATGTGGCTTTAGTGCTCTGTGATAGCATAGCTATTTCACATGCTTGTTACCATGGATGTAAGTCATAGTATGTCCTCACTTGTTTTAGGATTATTTTTAATGAATTTAAACTCACAGCAATTTTTAAAACACATCAGCATCTTAAATTAAAAAGAAATGCTTTCCTCTCAGACCTAGGCAAATAGCTTAGGAAGACTTGTTTTGTTTAAAAGCATGTATTTTACCTCTAAACATAAGATTTTTTTCCCTCAGGTTATTAAAAATAAACTAAATATCCACTGAGTGTCCCTGTCTTTCATGCAGGAGACTGGGGGTTCAATGCCCGCCAGGGAGGCAGTGGTGCTGTTTAAGAGTCGGACTCGATGAACCTTGTGGGTCCCTTTCAACTCAGAATATTGAGTTGATTCTGTGATTCAAAACCAAATATAAAATTACTATAGATAACTCCCAACAAAATACTTCTTACTGAATGGATTTCTACATAAATTCTACTTGATTTAAATTATGTTCCATTGTTATTATCTAAATATATGTACTATGTATTTATAATGAAGACAGATCACTAAATACTGTGATTGTTGTCAGAAATAACTTCAACAACAACAGAATTGTACTGTACAAAATTAATATATTAGACAGGTCATCTTCAAAGTTAATATAGGATATTCCAATCTCAAGATCACTCTTTTCTCAGGTAGAAGGTGCGTTTTTGTTTTGCTTCCTAATCTACATGTTTTAGAATAATATATGGTATAACTATGATACTTCCATCTGTTCTAGTAATATGCCCTCACTGTAGTACCCTTTATGAAGACCATGATCAATACAAAAATCAAAACTATCATAAATTATCACAGTAAAGCCATTGAATATACGTATTAGAATCTGAGTAAAGTAAGATGCTGAAACAATTTGTCTTGCCATGTGAAACGACAGAAAAGGTAGCAGTGAAGGGGGCAATGTTAGACACGTAACAAAAATAAATGGAGAAGTGTCCGCTTCACGGACTGCTCAGTTTATTTTTCTGTCCAGTTCTCTCTAGCAGGTTAATAACTGGGCTCTCACAACCATGATAGCCTTGATGATTGCACTGACAAGAAATTATGATCTATAGCAGATCTGCTTTAACGGAATAGCTGCATAAGCCCTTCCATTAACAATACTAATCAGATCAAATATTGCAAATGGATGACCCTGCATCTGGTTAGCACGAACTGCTCTGTTTAGAATGTATATGACGTGTTTCTCATGCAAGATGTCACTGCTGCAAATTTATATATGTATTATGTTTGAAAAAGTCTTTATAGTTTACTCTCCACATCTGCTGCAACTTTGGAAAACAGAGAGCTGGTTCTTTGTTCTTGTCATCCAATCAGATTATTCTCATGCATTTCTAAATGTTTTGATGATCCAAACAACTAACAAGGGATCAACAGGAAAGATCTACTAGGAGTCAGTTTATATATTCACTTTTTGCTCCTGGTATAAAGGAGTTATCTATAAAAATGTGTTTAGATAATCACATTTCTAGGTAAAACCTGTTCTGAAAATGAAGGTATAACAGTCATTTGACAGACAAACTGCATAAATCCATAGCACCTTAAGCCCTAATCCCCTCACAGGTTTACAGGTTCACAGGTCATTCCGAGTTGGAAGGGACGCACAAGGATCATCTAGCCCAACTCCCAAGTGAATGCCCACTCAACGAACGAACCCACAACCCTGGAGCCATGGGCACCACACTCCACCCATCCAAGCCTCCCATCGTCTAGGCCATGTCACTGAGTTCCTCATCCAGTCTTTTCTTAAACACCTCCAGGGTTGGCAACTCCACCACCTCCCTGGGCAGACCATTCCACTGAGGGATCACTCTTTCTGTGAAAAAGCTCTTCCTCACATTCAGCCTAAACCTCCCCTGGCACAGTTTAAGGCCATGTCCTCTTGTTCTGGTGCTGGCAGCCTGAGAGAAGAGATCTCATGTAGCTATAAAATATTTAAAGTACACAGTGTTTAAAGGCAGTTAATAGATGGCAGTGATAAATTCCTTTCTGAAAAAATACTTGTCTTTTGAGCTTTATAGAAAAGAGAGAAATCTTAAGAGGTGCAACATCCACAAAATCCACTTGATAAGAGTTTCCCCCATGCTCCTCTCCATGAAAAGTATAGCATAAGTGCCAAAGTGCAGATAATAACAGTTTTCCTTCAGTCCTGTGATGGCGTTACCACCAGCTAAAGCTTTTGCAGCATTTGTCTTCAGTCAGTGGAAATCTCCCTACCGGCAGCAGAGATAACAGAACTTGGTTGGCTTTGTTCTCCCACAGTATAATATTGCAAAGAGTGAGTAAAACATCACCAATTTGTAACACCAATATTTTATACCGATCTTTCAGTGTCAGTCCAAAATTTGTTACAGTCTGGACACGAACAAGAAACAGAACTGAAATCACTTATATTGTTTTTGATTCCTCTCTTTAACATTCATTGTATAGAAGTGTGTTGTGGTCTCTGCAGATTGTGGCTGGCTTTAATTTTAAAGCATAATTTAAGACTCTTCCACTGTGGCCCAGAAAACAAATTTTTTGCTTCTAAGATACAGACACATCTCTCTACAGGCTAACACAGAAACTGAAAGTTGCTAACTGTTAAAAGGACCTATCCAATTTCAACTTACTTGTTAGCCCCTACAATTTCTTTATTTTTCCTCCACATTAAAAATCACTTGGTACTCTTTTAGCTCGAACTAATAAGATACTCTTAAATAGCTAAGTTACAGAAAAGGTTGCAGAGTTCCTAAACCCCTATGCCTAAGCAAATCCTCAGTTAAATGTTCCTTTTCCTTAGTGAGCATGTCGGATACAGACGGACAGTTTGTTATCACTAAGGCACTGGAAGGTCAAAGTGCCCCTCCACCCATGTTTCTCCCATGTTTTAGGTGGAACTATGATGCTTATTGCACTTATAAAAGAACATAAACTATGCCCTAAATTTCCATTCCTTTGATATTAAGAACTTGAGCTGCATGAGTTGAGAAGCAAATGAGCTTTTAGAATACCAATGATTTTCAAACATAATTTACTTTGGCCATCACAAAGTTCTGGAACTTAAATGACTTATACCCAGGAGTACTTACAATGCTGAACATTGCATGGGTAACTCATAGTGCACACTTGTTGACTCACATATCATACAAAGAAGCTAAATGACATTTTCATATCAGGTTACCAATAATCTCTCTATAAAAAAAGAACAGACAATGCAATTTCATCCTTTAAAAGTGGCTTTTGCCAACCTACAAGTCTAAATTTTCACTTTCAATCAATGCAAATGTCAGGGTTTTTCCAACAGTTATCTCCCCCTCCCATTAAAGGAATGCAGCATCAAAGCTTTTACAAGGATTACTTGATTTATTTATTTTTTTTAGGTGCAGTAAGGTTTGGATGCCCTTTCAGCTCTAAAGCTTTGATCTAAATACTGTCATGCCCTAAGTAATCTTGATGCGGTCTATTGCCACACAGAAACAATGCCTGGGATTATTCCTGTGTATCTTTTCGCCAAATCATGCAGCCTTCCACCTGTGGTTGGAAACAGGTGCCAGATACTACCAACTGTAAGTGAGCTCTTGGATCTCTATAATTCATATTCTACTTTTCTTTAAGCTTTAACAGCTTTGAGCCTTACAGGATAGAGCTTTACAGTACAGTCGAGTCTCCTATACCACGGTACCATGGGTCTTGCCCCCTATTCACGATGCCCTCCTTCCACGTAGAACGGCAGCTCATTAATATGCAGATTTGCCCTGCACGCTCACACGACCCCCTGGTGCTGTTTCGGTACTGCGTTGCTGTGTGTTGGTTGCCGCGGTGGCCGTGCCCAGGTTGGGGGGGAAGCAGTGCAGCCGCCGCCATGGCTCTGCGGGTTGATTTGCATATTCATGAATGCCTAATTGAATATTCATGCACGCCAGGTCATGCATGTGCAGTTGCAAAAAGGGGCCTCCTTAATCACGGAAAAATCATGCCTCTAAGACATGAAGCCGCAATATGGGGGGCACAATGTGGAAGAGGGCTGACTGTATTATGTCAAAAATTACAATAAAATAGATCTTAACACATTTTGGTTGGCTACATTAAGGCTTGAGACAGATCCAGAGAGTACAAATGTCTGCCTTTAACTTGTTCTGGTACTTTCCAGTCTCATTTCACAACAGGAGAATGGACAATGCAAGAAAGAGGAGAGTTTTGGTAAAAGGAGGAATTCACCTGTCAATTCCTTCAGTTTTCAACCTTTTAAGTATATTTTTTCTCCCTAAAATATATATAACAAAGCAACAAAGCCTTTACAAATAAGCCAAGTTTCTCTTCCCTATCTTTATGAAGGGCATCAAAAAGCACAGACTGCAAGAAAGCCAGAAGGCAGCTGCAGCTCAGCATCAGCTCAACACTTTTGCTTGGGCTTCCCCCTGAGCACCAAGACAGGAGGACCATATTGCAGAGGACCAAGTGGCCCAGAATCTGTACAGATGAGATGGAATTAGCTTCAACACACTGACTGCTACAACCATTTTGTTCCATATTCTTCAAAACTGAGGTTGTTCATATAGAAGACCTTTTTTAACCTGTGTTTTTTGAGGTCATATTGACACTGTATATGCTTCTGTTGCAACAGGAAAGTATAGAGATGAAGTGTCTCTCACAACTTACAAGCATCTTTTGACCATTGCTTAAAGGCAGGGGCTTTCATTAAAGAGATGAAAGCAGCACTTGCTTCAATAAATTCATGGGTGTAAGTTGTCAGGAATCCCTGTGACTATTCTTACCACTAAGACAGCATTGCAGTGTTGCTGAGCTCCTTAAGCTTTAACAGGTCTGTGACTTAACCATAAGAAATTCTCACCATAGGTTGTTCTGCTCTTCTAGCATCACAAGCATGTACCTCAGACTTCAATTACTCAGCTAAAAAGCAGCTGTCACCTTATATACACTATGGAAGAAAAGGGTGCATTTTCACACAGGAACTGATCTAACCATTTCCTTTCAGGGTGGACTTTAATGTCTTGCTTGGTTGTCCTTTTATTTTAATTAGATGCATTTTCTGTTTTAGTAGTTTCAAGATGATTTGAGTTTGGGGTTGTTGGGTTTGGTTTTTTCCCACCAGAAAAAAAAAGGTAACTTGCTGGTGCTGATAGCAAAGGGTGAAAGGATTGAAAGGATGAAAGAGGAAGAGTTTGATGTTCTGCTTTGAGGCTGGCAAGTTATTTGGATAACCTGGTGGCTTCAGGCAACATCACAAAATTAAATTATACGGATTCAGTTAAATGAAAGGAGGAAGGTCACAAATATCACAGCAGTGCTCCAGTAAAATGCAGTACAATTAACTCCCCACCTCCATTAAAAGTGATTTGCAACAATGTATTTGTTGCATATTTGCTGCAAAAAATATTTCCACCAGCACCAATAACCGGAACTGAAAGAATGTTTTCCCTGCTTAAGACTGCTGTCAAAGGCTATGATCAGAGGTCAGGATATTTCATGAAGATGATAGTTACTTAGATAATAGCTACTTTGAGGGAAACAAAGTCTGGGCTGATGACCACTCCAGGCAATTCTAGTGATTTCAGGGCATAATTGAGGCAACAGCAGTGCCCTACACATTCCATGTTGAAAAAAATAAAAGGCAACAAGAAAAAATGACTAAAACCACCCTGTTCTGTCAGAAAGAAGCCAAACACCACCCTAAACACCTTTCAGGGGTAACCTCTTCCTATAAAACTCCAAGCAAAAATACCACATACATACATAAAATGAAGAACCATGATATAAGTATTTATGAATGAGCTCCGACCGTCCTTCTGGCTTGTCCATATGACTAAAATAATGACATCTGCTTAAGGTCAGAGGTCTGTAATATATGAATGTTGTGCCTGTAGTCCATGCGTTTCAAAGGCAGGCTACACTGCCATGGATAATTATGATATCTAGTGTAGACACATCTGTTTCATTTAGAGTAGTAATTTCTTTTTTTTTGAGCCTAATAGAAATAAACCTTGATCCTGGAACTATAAGACATCTTAATTATAATGGGAGATCTCTTTGGCAAGACTGATCATTTAAAATTAAGTGGAAAACATGATTTTTTTTCAAACTAATCTAACTTTTCATTTGCATTCAAATTTGTAGCACATCAGATAATTGTACAGGCAGATTAGGAAAGCTCCGTGCTGATGTTTCAACACAGGAAGATCTCATTAGAGAGCAACCATAAGAAATGAAAGGCTATATTCTAGCTACAAATCATGTGATCCATTATTAGGATGGGGGATAGGAGGGAGAGTCATCAAAATCACCATAGAGAAATGTTCTGCTAACTCAGTCTTGCTGGTTTTCTGAAAACAAGGGAATGTATTTCCAGGTCAGTGATTTTCAAGTGCTTTCAACTCACAGATCCCTAAATATTTTCCAGTGGAGATGTAGACATTTGAATAGCAAAATTAAGCCTAAGGCAAAATGCTTGCTTTTCATCTTTACCTGCCATAGGTTTCTGAGATACAGTTCTAAGACCACAGGCTGGAAAACATTTTTTAAAAGACATCTTTTTATCACAATTTAGCTGTTTTGCTTAGAACACTGTGATAGCTTTCCTCAAAAGGAATGGGGAAGAAGAGACACACTACTCATGTTCTGTAGACAATGTATTTTTTTGAATGGAACTCACAGATGCTTACCTTTTCAGGTCTTTTCACTGTTGATGGGTTTAGGTACAAACTGCGTTGCAAACCTCCGTTTTGTAGTTTACCAGCCTTCCATTATACAGGAAAGCACCCATGACTGTCTATCTAAGACTGATCTTCAGCATGCAAGATCTGCACCTGTTTAGAGACAGAATGCTTGGACTTACAGAACAAAGTGAAATGCCAATACACGATCTGGGGCCCATGGAGGCAGATACACATGCCACCTTGAAGAAGTCCTGCATATCACTTCTATTTGCCCAAGAATTACTAGACATGGGAACAACCTATAAAACAATTTTGCCTATAGAATTCTTTCCTTCCCTCAGTTCCACTAGAGCAAGGGGAGGATCTGCTGCTCTGAGAGTGATTTATGCTATGTATAGTCCTCTCCATATTTCCTCTGCGAGAATCTCATGTGTCTATTTAGCAAAGGATATGATTCACTCAAAGGACCCAGCCCAGGATCATGTGGCCTATGAGAAGACTCTTCTACATGACAGATATCCCCTCAGGCACAAATTTGGAAACAAAAGTGTCTTTGTGTCCACTGATGCCCATGAAGCATTTGGTTCAATTCATGTTTTGTACACGTGTCAGTTTTGAAGATGCGCATCCCTACTGCTCTCTATGGAGGGTTCCTGGGGCAGGCATTTACAAGAAATAGTCATTTGAATAGGGTTCTTCCTGCCTATGAATCTTCTCTTCCCCAATCCCTTTCCAAAGTAGATTACTTCAGCGCTAACTTTGGTATTTGGCAAGGGGATACCATAGCTTCCGTATTACAGAGAGGAAAGAATAATACAGCCACCATGCACTGGCGAAGGCCCAATCTAGATGATTACACAGGCTCTTTATAATAACAGCATCCCTCTCAGAAGTTTATACAAGAAATAATGATTTTTAAAATCCTCAGAATAATTCTTATGTAGAGATAGTGTAATTGATAGAAGACATGACAGGACCTTGACAGGTTGGTAGAATGACCAGAAAAAATTCTTATGTATTTATAAGACGCAGATAAGAATAATCCAATGATTTTCCCTCGTGATTTTCATATTACCCATTCCTCCATCTGTAGAGTGTTAACAGTGCTTTCCCCTGCTAACACAAGGTGGAAATCCCTTTCCTGGAAAATATCATCATCAAAGGGAAAATTTTCCAGAGAAATCTGGCTCAAATTCATGATTCTTTGGGAGGATGAAAGATGAATCAAAGAGGGAGGACAGGAATTCATGAGCACATCAACCAGAAAAGTTGTAAGCATCTACTCTCGCTGTTGATCAAGAAAAATAAAATTGTTTTCTTTTAGTCTCTGTCCGACTGACTAACCTTGTGGCTGAGTCAACACCTCTCATCTGTAACTGGCAGTAGCTATGCTTTCAGAGAGATCCAGATCAAGTACATGAAATAAAAATAAAGATCAGCCAACACTAGGAATCTTGATTGTGGACCAAAACATGCAGAACAGAGACTGGTACAATTTTCTCCCCAACAAGTTATGATATGACATCTTGACACATCTAATGTTCATATTTGTATTACTGTAAATCTGCAAAGGACTCTAGTAAAGACTTGATTTTGATGAGCTAGGAATCAGTGGTCCAGAATGGCTTCAAAGAATAATTTACTGCTTCAGAAAATATCCTTCATATTTGCAGATGAAATAAATCACAAGATTTTCCTTTATGTGGCCATGAAAGCTTATTGAGCATCTTTGTTACTTCACACAATGGCAAATAGACTGCTTAGCTAGAGAACGTTGAATGTAATGTTAATAAAACTGCTAAAAAAATAAAAGAACCGCACTGCTGAAATGCAAACATTTATTAGCCTTGGTTCAAAATATATGAAAATTGAAAGTAAAAAATTGAAAGTAAATTTGAAATATATGTCTTTGTAAAACTGAAAGTGAATTTGAAATATATAGCCTTGTCTTTGCAAAGAATACTGCCATACATAGAGTAAAATAACTCAAATCTCACCAGAAAGGGCTTTCCTACCATTGATAACTGCCTGATCAGTGGGTACAGATGAAAAATTAAGAGTGAATCCAAGTGACTTTCCATTGGCCTTAAATCACGATTGTTACACAATACTTTGCAACTTAACTCTCCTAAGCTGATCTCTTCTTTGATATCAAAGCTGCACACAGTGATTGTAAC
Source organism: Pitta sordida (assembly GCA_013390025.1). Lineage (NCBI taxonomy): Eukaryota > Metazoa > Chordata > Aves > Passeriformes > Pittidae > Pitta > Pitta sordida. The sequence continues at coordinate 18,213 of WEKX01015477.1, forward strand.
TCCTACTGGTTTGTTATATTTCTTTAGCAGGAAAGGAGAAAAAAAAAAGAAGAGAAAAAGTGGAGGGAAAAAAAGGAGGGAGGGGGGAAAGAGAAAGAGAGAGAGCGTACTGAAGGGATAGAACAGTTCCTACCTCTTTAAGTATTGCTTGTCCCATTCCAATTTAAAGACAGACCTTATGACAAGCACCATGGTGGTCTTGTCCATCACAAGAACAAAGCAATTAAGGTGCAAGGATTACCCAGGCACAAAAAGCAATTTGGAGACAATAACTGTAAGCCCATAGTGGTGCTATGGCATCAATTTCCGATGCCCTAGCTTTCCATAAAATCATCCTTTCCCTCCCCCAACTCAGACACCTGTCAAAATGGATTAATGCACTGTTAGTGGGTTCCAGCAGCCTTACTCCCAGCCCAGCCACAGCAACATTCAGGGACTTCATGCTCCAAATGCAGCTGGGTCCCAGCTCAGCCTGGGATGCATCCCACAGCCTGTGAATGCAGGCGGCATGGCCTCAGATGCAGGAATGGGAAAGGGAGCATTACACACAGCAGTCACTCATGTCTAATGACCATCTCATCTCTGGATCTTCTAATGGGTACACACTTCCTTCCACCCCCAGACACAAAGAAACTCTATCGATAGGAGCCTTCATTGCAGGCTTGCTGTGCAGGTTTGAATGTGTTTTTTTTTTTTCTTCTGGCAGCGGCGGGGTTAACTAGCAGAGGTAACGCCAGCCAGTTCCTGGCTGGGCCCACGGCCGGCCAAGGTCAGGCCAATCAGGATAGATAGAGGCGCCTCTGTGATGACATATTTAAGAAAGGAAAGAAAAAAACCTCTAGTAACAGCATGAAGATGGCCGGGGAGGAGCTGTAACTGTGAGAGATTTTAACAGCAATGCAGGCACCAAGGCCAGGCCGGAGGAGGGGAAGGAAGTGTTCCAGGCGTCTCCGCAGCTTGTGGAACAGACCATGGTGAAGCAGACTGTCTGCCTGCAGCACACGGAATAGAGAGAGAGCACAGGGATGCAGAGATCCACCTGTGGCCGTGGAGAAGGAGCCCACACCTGAGCTGGAGGATGCTGGAGGAAGGCAGCAGACATGTTGGAGCCCACACTTAGAGCAGATGTCCTAGGAAAGATGTTGTAGCCCGTGGAGGAGGAGTCCATGCTGTGCAGAACTGTACGTGGTAGGATCTGTGTGCTTTGGGATGGGGCTCACGAATGAAGCAGCACAGCCAGCGCTTAAAGGACTGCACTCTGTGAATGACCCCTGGGCAGCAGAATATGGAAGAGCTGTTGCCCCTGGATTCGGACTCATGCTGGGAAGGAACATGAAAGACTTTCTCTTGTGGGGGTGGGGGGATCCTATGAAAGGCAGGGAAATGGCTTCCTACCCTAAACTGGTCAGAAAACACCAACTGCCTGGCTTTCCCCTACTCCTGTTCCCCCTTTGTCTCCTGGATGAAAAAAGGGACTATGGTATCTGTTGTAAGAAGAAGGAGGAGTGGGGGAAGAAGGTTGCCTTTAAGATGATGCTTCTCACATTAAGCTCTGATCTTGTTAGAAATAAATAAATCCTTTATATTCCCCACTTTGAGCTTGTTTTGCCTGTGACAAACCCTTCACGTTTTTTTCCTTTCCCTCCCTCCTCCTGTTCGTATGAGAGGCGGGGGGGAAATTAAGTGAGGGAGAGGTTGTGGGTGAATCTCTGGCATCCAGCCAGGGTCAAAACACGACACTTGCAAAGGTAGCTCATCACAACTCAAGCAAACTGAGTACAAGTTACTGCTCTGACCCTGAAAATCTAGTTTGTTGCACACACACATGGACATGCCTGCTGGCTCAGAACCAGCTGTAGTTGCATTTCCAGCATCTGTGAGATGAAGCAGTTGAACAGCCACTTCTGCTTGTCCCAGAAGGTACACAGACACTTAGACAGCAGCTAGTCCATGCAGCCCTGCTGCTCACGCTTAGCAGACTAATCAACCCAGGTGGCTTTGTTTAAAAAAAAAAAAAAAAAAGAGCGAAAGGAAAAACCCCAACCCAAAATGCAAGAAAAACCAAAACCAACCAACCCATCCTCAACCCCCCTGCCGCAAACCAAACAGACACCCATTTACTCTTGCTAACAATGCAACCACAAGTAGCATGGTTGCATGCTCCCTGCTTCTGCCTTGCCTACCAACAGTGCTGTAAGAGCCTATAAATACCATGGGGACACACACTTGTGGTGCAGAGACCACTCACACCATACTTCTGTTCGTTCTCTGGCCTCATCACGAGATGCCAGACAGATCTGTAGGCTGCAAGGGCACTCCCACGCTTTTGTAGCCGACTGCAGTAACATGGCAGCATCCTTTGTTTCGGAAACCAAACAACACAGAAAGCTTCAGCTGTATCAGTAGGGACGAAATGGTTTCTTTTAGTCTGGAGAACCTGTTATGTCTACATATCTAGCTTTCACCACATGTTTTTCTTTTGCTATTTATGTACTACAACACAAAATTCCTGGACAGGTTACTAATCTTACATGACACCAAGTAAAATAACTAAATAAATACGTAACTAGCCTCTTCAACATCCTAAAGTCAGGCACTCATGGCACACCCCTCTCCCCACTGCCCCTTGCCACCCTTGTCTTAACAGTAATGTCAAGGGCATTCAAGAGACCTGCTCTAGAGATGAGGGAGGCAAACCAGGAATAACCACCCTGAACCCCTCTGCTCTGAGACAGTATGGCAAGACGAACTCCTTGTCTAACAGCCTGAGACAGACTTTACGAAGGAACCAGTCATTTACTGAGCAGATGGTAATCAAAGTCACGTCTCTGTAGATTCAGTGGCAATGAGGTATACGACAAAGTTCCAGCTCTAGGGCTTGAAAGATGTCTTCAAATGGCCTAAATTTTCTCCCTAAATCCTGTTATTTTCTAATTCCAGTTCAATTTTTTCAGCAAGTCCCTTTTCCTGCAGCTTCCCTTGGAACAGCAGGACTGCATTTCAACACTTCAGGACTAACAGGGCTCTACCAGAGCTCAGTAACTACTAACTTCAAAAGGGAACAAATTTGGTTCATTAGACAACTTAATGACATTCATTTTGGCACTAATCTTAAAGCATATAATGTATTTAAAACCTTTTTCTTATTACTTTAAATAACCAATATAACCTAGCAGTCAAAATGGATTTGCCAACAATTGGCAAGGACCTCCATCACAGGAGAAAACATACACATTTTAAAGACAGCTTGCCTTATTCAGCTTTCACCAGAATTATGACAAAAAAATCATCCAGAACCCTGCCTCAAAATATTCTGCACAATATTATGGCAACACTTATATTTGAAACAAATATATGTGTTACATGAAACTTACATATGAAACACTTTTATATGAAACAAATTAGTCTCTGGCACGGACTAGCATGAAAGAAAATAAATGTGGCCACTTATGATAATGATAAATCTGGGTGTGAAGAATAAGAAACCACCAATGGTGATACAATCAGCACAAAATCATCCAAGTGTTCACATCTGAATGAGCAGATGAATTTGATAAGCAAGGAACAAACTGATTTCTTACTATTTTTGAAATTATACCACTCACGCAAAAATAATACAGGATGCCAGTACAGTGTGAGCTTTTTCACAGATAAGAAATGTTGGAAAGAAGTAAAAGGTGCCAAATTTTACTCAAGGGAGAAGAAATAGCAGTAGAGAAAGAATTAGGCAAGTTTGACAAATTTAGCAGAAAAAGACTACTAACTCAAAAAAAAAAATCACACAACAAGAAAATTACAGCAAGGGAAAATACAGATATTTTTATTAGAAAAGTTACTACAGATGTCATTCATAGACACTACATGATACATATTTCTATGTAACTTTATTCACGAATGTAATTCATTATTGGATCACGCAAACTGAAAACGTCTAGAATTTAAGATAGATAAATCAGACCATTGAGAGGTAATGTACTGAGGTCAGAATTGAGTGTTGAGAGAAAAATGAAAACAACCAAGCTTCTAAAAATTTATAGAGGCCTCCAAAACACAGAAACTGAATTTTTTTTTTTAAGACTCCTGGCACGTCCAGCAGTTGATCTTAGGTGCAGTTGGTTTCTTTCTATTTTAGAATTCTTACTTTGTTGCTCTCTTGAAATAAAAAAGTCAAATACACATGAAAATTAACCAAAACTCAAATACATATCAAGTAATATGAATGATTCATTAATTTTAAGTACATTAATTTTTTTAAGGTCATATTTTTTGGGGGGGAGTATGTTGCATCTTCCCATTTGATTTGCCTTTCTCTACAAAGGAGAACAGTAATCCACAAAAACTTGAAATGTGCTGATGCAAAACACAAGGTGATATTTACTCAAAATAAGTGAAGTTATTTTTGCTTTAGCTTGGAATATAAGCAGCACTGAGTGTTGCCTAAAACTGTAGACCGTGATGCCATCTGAAAGTATGGTCAAAATTTGATCACAGAATCACAGAATATTATGAGTTGGAAGGGACCCACAAGGATCATCTAGTCCAACTCACCATCTAAAACCCGTGCAGAGACTGAAAGCACATCCCATTGGAGATTGAAGATTATTTTGCAAGTTTGATGTGTCTGCAGGAGAAGTAACAGTAACTGCTGGTCTTTGATGTGCACATATCCTGTATAAATCCAAGGAAGTAATAATTCCACAAAGCCATGATGTGACCACAAATGGAGTATCACATGCAGCTCTTATCTCAATATATTGCAAAAAAAAAAAAAAAGATGTAAAATAACTAGGCATATACAAAGAAGGGTAACTTAAATGATACAGGAATTGCAGGATAAGATGCTGAATATGAAGACAGACTAAGGAAGCTAAAATTATATAATCCAGAAAAGAGGATTGAGCAGAATATGATCACAGTCTATAAATAACTTACAGGTAACAATATAGATGAAAGAAGAGAATTACTGAGAGTCCCAGTAGAGGCTGCGAAGCAACTTCCTTTAGCTAAAGAAGGAAAAACTGAACAGAATAATGTAGGCCAGACATTTGCAAAACTTGACACACCACAGCAGCACGCATGTGACTGCGTTTTAATCAAGGTGGAGTCATGTGGCAGTTCCAAGTAAAACAGGGAAGTTTTGTGCCTCGCAGGACACAGCCCAATCCCGTGGTCATCTGGTCACCGAATGGTTTGTTTTGCCGTCTGGGCGCCCAGTGGTGGAGATGAATTCCAAAAGAGACATCAAAGTTGTGAAAAGTTTTAAACTTAGAAAGCAGGCTGTTCAAAAGAAATATTTTTATTTTCCCCTGTGACTTATGGAAGACAGGAAACTTGCATTAACACAGCAAATGACCCACCGTAACAGTTAAAGATGGGACATACAGAGAGTGTCCAGGATGTGTCAAATAGCAAGAGAAGACTTACTCCCAATTAATCCAACTTGTAGATTTTCAAATAACCTAGAAGTAAAGCCATGCCTTCTTACATAAATTGGAATGAGTAGAGATATACCTCAAAAACTGAAAAAATTGCAAATTAATTCAACAAAGCAGCAGAAATCTACAAGAACACCAGGAACCTGGCATTATAAGATTCAGATGGCTGATTTGAATGGGGAAAAAAAGTCTGCCTAGAATATGATCTTTTAGTTATTTCACTGTTGAATGTTCTAAGTGGTTGGAAATGAAAATACCCAAGTATTGGAAAGTCTATTCCTATCAAAATGAAGTGGTGGGGGACACAATACAATAGATACTATGGTGTAGTGTTCCCATACTAACCACTAGACCTTTTCTATGTCAGTGAAAGTATTACCTCCTCTTAGGGATGTGGAAAAAAAATCCACATACCAAGGTAAGCTTCTTTTATCCAAATATATTGCAAAGACTTTCACTCTTCATTTCTAGTCTCATGGACATACCACATTCACCTTCCATTGGTTCCATGACTGAGACAATAAATCTTTGCTAACCCCATCCTTTCTTCTTCTACCTCAACAGAAGTAGTCTTCAACATTCAAAACTCAGAACACCCTCTGAAGAGAGGGAGGGAAAGTCAGGAGAAATGAATGGAGAAAGAAGATAGAGCAATAAAAACACTGAATCATTTAGGCTGGAAAAGACCCTTAAGACCACTGATTAACCCAGCACTAAACCATGTCTTTCACACAATATATTTCTTTTAAATAATTCCAATGATATTTAACCACTTTTCTCAGCAGCCTGTTCCAGTGCCTGATAACTCTTTAAGTGAATGTTCTTTTCCCAAAATCCAATCTAAACCTCCCTTGGCACAACTGAAGCTCTTCCCTCTTGTCCTATCACCTGTTACTTGGAGGAAAGTTTTTATCTTATTCAGATATGAGCTGGAGCAGTATTACACATCACTTTTCACAACAAGATGCCATCTTGCAGCTGAAGTCAACAGAAGTGTCTGGTAACATCATTGTGTTATCACAAAGATGGGATGTGGGAGGACAGATGATCCCAGAAGTCCTTGGAGATTGGAAAGAAGACTGTTCTCATCCTACTGCTCCAATAGAATAATCAAGTAGAAATTCTGTCAGAAGTTTTGTGGACATCTCTTCCTCAACACCTTTCTTGGATGTTACGAAGAGGACAAAGCTACCTCCAGCTCCATCTTTTATCCCATTTTGTCTTCTGTACACATGTTAAAATTCAGGACAACCTTCAAAGCCTTCAAAGTAAATAAGTGGAATACACAGAAATAGCTGTTCCAATTTGCAAAAACTAAGCAGGTAAACTGCACTGAAACACAACTACAGTTAGAAATATAAGATCATCATTGGTTACAGACACAGATCAACAGCACTGCGGATTGAAAATAAACAGAAGATATCTATGTCTCAGAACCTCCTCTAATAACATTTCTGTCACAAAGTCACTATGCATACATACAAACCAAAGACAGGTATGGAAATTAGGTGCCCAGTGTCTGCACAAATCTACTGACTTTGACCAAATATTAACTGAACAATATTAGGTTAATATTAATATAGATTATCTCTATACTTAATTGATAACACATAATAAACTAAATATATATATTGATTTGAAAAAATACATATCAGTAAGTCCTTTTCTTGTATGAGAAGTGTGGAGGGAAGAGAAACTGTTACAAGCAGCAGATATCCAAAGCTGCAGACATAAAATCTTGCCTTACAATGAGCTATAACCCCATTTTTCTTTATTACTATAGCCTATCCATTTGACTTCTACCCTAATAAATGTTCTCAATGAAAAATGTGCAAGTACACACCCTTTTCCTGGTCCTTCCCTAGAGTGCTGAGGATCATTAGACAGATTATCAGCTTTCTGAAAGAGATGTCTGCATAGTTTTCAAATTTTCACTATTAATCTCCTGAGATAAGGTTTGCAGCAGAAGACATGCTGAGCCAAACACATCACTAGACTGAATCTGTGCTGATGTGATTTTTAAAGAAGACTTTTCCCTTAGCTTTAGACATATTTACAAGAAGTTTTATTCTGTGGATATCCACATCCCCCAATGAACTGCAGTTACTATCAAGAAAATAAAAGTTCCAATGCAAAACTACTTCTACTGAGACATTCTGTGACTATTCTAAGCAATAAATTGGTTTCTCAGACTTTTCTCATAAAGCAGTGACAACAGTACAAATTAGTTTCCTTTTAAACTTGGAAAACCATGCACACAAATTTTGCCTGTTTTGCCTGTATTCTAAAAACAAAGGCAAGCAAGAAATTTAATGTAATATAAACTTGGCAATTTTCTTTCTAAACTTACAGTCATCATTTAAAGCTGTAGTTAAGCTCCCAGTTGACTGTTTCAAGTAAGAACGAATAAGATATTAGAAATCAACAGAGACAATAAAGGATTGTGCCAAAATCTAACAAGCTACACAAAGATAATTCCCCCCCCAAATATATGTATCTGAAAACTCGGAATTTCATTAGAAGCATAGGAACTAGAAACGAAACCGACTTTATCTGTATTCACAATCTTTTAGGCTTGTCCTGTCTATTCTGAAGAAATTATTTAGAAATACAATTCTTTATCTGTCAACTCAGCCATATTCTCATTGAGAGGATCACATTTTGATGTATTTTCACGTATGACCTCGGAGGCATACTGAGTTAAAACAAAGGTGACATTTTAGTAGTAGCTGTAGGGAGCCCTACTTCTGGCTACTTACAGTATTCTTTATCTACCTATATATATATATATATGATCTGCTGCTTTTAACTTTATTGACTAATAATAATAATATTCACTGGAGACTGAGTCATTCCTGTCTAGGGATGGGAAATCAAAGGTCACAAGGTAAAAGAAAACTCAATTTTCATAGGAACTTTAATGCATTTCTCCTAGAGGAATTCAAGCTGCTTTAGAAAGGTTTAGAAATATATATTGGCGGGTCCTTTACACCTGAATCAACTAAGAGCCCATCTGTGTGTGCTGAATCCAGCGTAATAAAAGCACAGTAGAAAGGATAGTTTCTGTATGCTTTTTTTGTGAAGTCTCACTTGCATTTTATTGCCAACACCGCAGTATGTAGCTCCACGCACCCACTTAAAGCAAGATCAGGGCTGCTTCCTAAGAAGAGGTACAACAGGCAAGAAAAGGTCACAGTGCTGGGAGATTTCTTTCCAAACAATGAAGAGGATTAGAAGTGAATAGGTCCCAGTGAGCAGATTACCCTAAAACGAAACCCAAGGATGACAAGGCAAAGCCCAAAGTCCAAATTGTGTGTCAGCAACTGCAATCTCCTCCCAGCAAGTCTGGGGTCAAGAAGTAACTACCCACAAAACTGGCTATATATATAGAGGTAATCCATCATAAGTGGTTTTCATACAATTGCTCAGTCAAACAACAAAGTAAACAAACAAGACACTGTAAAAGTTAAGGCTAAAGGTACCTTGTTAGGAAAAGGAAAATATGGAAACACCAAGATAGGTCACTTAAACAGCCCTAATTTTCCCTTATATATCATCTTTTCACTGAAACTGGAAACCAAGAGGGCAGGAGGAACATTTATGGGAAATAAAAAAGCACAGCACAGTAAAGTACGTTCACACAACTGCAACGAGACTGTTTCCCCCACTGGCTAGGAAGTACCACTGAGGAATATCACTAATAAACTGGCACTCAGTACCTGGTCATTGACACAGCGGCAACTCTGAGCAAAACAGGTGAGATACCCTCACACATAGTCATGACAGCCTTAATAGCTGCAGAAGAAAGCAATTTGCATTTCTGTGTTTAAGATAATGCATTTTGCTCCACAGTCAGAAACAGGTATCCCTGAAGATCAGTCCCTTCTAAAAGCATGTTTTTTAAGACAAGGGTGGAATTACTCATAAACACTAATTAGCTGCCAATAAGAGGTTGAATATCATGATGTCACATGTTAAGTTATGACAGGATATGCCAACAGAGAGATGCATGTATTGGCAATTACAACTGCTCTAAGCAAACAGGAGGCCAAAAGCAATGCTGGTTGGAAGTGTAGGAAAGAGTCACAACCAGCACGTGACAGTCACAGTAGACACCCCCAAGTGCAGATGCATTTCTGAGAGCATTGGAGGCTGTATGGGGAGCTGTTCCAGTTAGTCAAAAGGAAAATATTGCCCCAGGAGGCCCCACCATCATGGCTCATATCTGAGTCCGTATTTGTCAGAAATGTATCATTCCTGCATGAACGAGCCAAGCTTCCAAAATTTAAGCATTTTAAATTTAAGTGCAGTGATCCCTCACTATTTCGTGGTTCACCATTCATGGGTTCAATACATCGGAGGGTTTTTTCCTGCATCTTTATCATCTTTACCATCTTTACTGCTACTTCGTAGATGTCATGTATCGTAGCATCTTTCTGGAACCGACCTCCCACGATACTCAAGGGATTACTGTATTTTAAAACACAGGGGCAAATTCTGAGAATCTTAGTATTCCGACATTACAAATACTGAAAGAACAGTCTTTGTTACAAGCAAGTTTTAATACCTCTTATAATTTTTATTCAGTTTCCTCTACCCCACTCAAGCCTACAGTAAACATCACAGGATGCTCACAGAAAATTAACAGTGACAGTCTCTTTGTTACCTGCCAGGAATCTGTACTTGTACAGTGTGAATGCTGATAGGGGATGCAGAAAGCAGGAAACTGTATCTGTCTCTTGGTTGTTCAAAGAGAAATCTAGTGGTTTAACTTTCGATGTTCCCTCCTACTTTAACAAAATCCGCCGACTTAAACATCCCTGAACTAGAACAAACTGCAACTCCAAACCCGATTTTCATCATGGCAAATGAAAACTACAGATTTGTCTTTCAGAACAACCGTAGACCTCTCACTATTTGCAGGAGCAAAATATTTTATTTTGCTTTATTCTCACAGGTATAACATATACATATAAAAAAGACAAACAGTCCTTTTAATCACTTTTTTCATATGTAAGCAAATCTCCACCAGCTCAAGGACTTTCAGTATCTAATCCAGTGCAATATAGTACGTAATTACTGACCCTACCTAGTAATTATTCAGTGGATTTACACCATTTACAAAGGCTGCACCAGCCCCCAGTGTTTCATATCCTTTTCATTTAAAAATCTCTGCTGTTGTTCTATAGAATGTTCAGTGTTACAATACAGCCAGCAAATTTTCCATTAGCTCTTCTAGCTAGATGCTGGCATGCAGTCAGGATCATGCTAATGAGATCCTTGAGGTAACACACGATTTTGTTAATTGAATGAAATCGCAAAAAAGTCATTTTATGGTCTTCAGATCTCAGATTCCGTCTTTCTAGTCACTTAGGCTCAAATGCTGAATAGGTGCTTTATTGTCCACATGGTAAGAAAGTACATGCCAACAGGGATAAAGGTAATACGCATACCACCATAAATACAGGACCAGATGGTATGGACATTGCACCAAGCACTTTATTACCATGTAGATACATCCAAAAGTATTCTTTTTGGGGGTGACATAAACCCCACTTCACTCTTCTGTGGCATGCTTTGCATCTGCAATGGTATTCTGCTTCCCTTATTGCCACTGAGACAACCAGAGTGTTCAGATTTCATTTAATGAAATCCTAAAATCAGCAATAATATCTGTATTTGCTTACCAACAAACACATAACTGTTTGTATATAAAAGACGACAGGAGTCGTTTCTTAGAGTTCCACACACTTTGTGCGCTGCTCCCCAGACTCTTGCTGCTCTGCCTGGGACTGCTGCTCTGACATAGCCACCCTCATTTTCTAAAAATTGGCTGAACATTCATAAAGCCCTGCTGTAAGTATCAGTCAAGTGCTTTTGTTCATTTGTTTGGGGTTTTTTTTTGTTATTTTCATGAAATTATTCTTTGTTTCTTATGATAGACATGTCCCTAAACTACTGTATGAGTTTTTTCAGTAAATGTACTATGAATCTAACAGAAATAAAACAGTACAAAACAAGGCAGGAAAGTGTTTTACCAAGTATTTTCATTGTTCTTTCCCCCCCCTTTTTTAAAGTATTTGAAAATATTTATCTTAAAATATTTCTAAGGTCAAAAAGAAACAAAAGCAAAAGTCACACATTCAAGTTTATCTCTGGACTGTTTTGCAGACGTTTTCAGGTGTCACTGCAATAACTCCTATAAGAAATATCACAGCATCCTCCACACACACACAGTTCGGCTATAGGCTGTCTGAGCTGCCACATCATGCCAAGAACAATAGGTAAGTGGACTCTTTTTACTCACTCTATAAGCATGCTGCTTATTTATTCCATACTGCTATAGTCGAATTCTGCCATCCATGCCCACATCCTTCCAAGGAGGAAAGTCTGCTGAGGTCACTGGGCTGAGTCCTGACAGCATTAATCACTGCTCAACGACTCCCAGCAGCACCCAGGTACTACGTCATCTAAGTTCATCATACTCTAAATGACCATTACAGTTCTGGATAAAACAGGGTCTGTAGAGGACCAGAATTGAAAAAAAACCCCAAGCCCAAACAAAAAACCCTAAACCCAATAACTGTCTTGGAAAAAAAGACTCCTTCATAGTGGTTTGCAAATTTTTTTTTTTAAAGTATAGATAACAGTACTTTTATTTTAAATAACAGTGACTTTCTATACTAATTGTTTTTTGTGTCACTGTGCTGAAGGCTTTCAGGACTCAAAAAGCATGTCAAGATGCTGAACAGCATGTGTGTACACAAGATGACAGGCTCTGGCAGGAGACAAAAGGGCTTCAGAATACGGGTGAGCACAGTGAAGGGCCACCCATGTACATAGGGGATGATGGGGCTGTCTGCTAGAAATCTGGCATAGTGCTCAAATGGGAGATTGTGGCCTGAATTTGATTTCTGTGCGTGACTGAAAAATGTTAACATACAACTATGCTTGCTGAATATCTTTGTGTCTCTATAACCACTTTACAGGTGCTTGGACATAGTATCATCTCCCTCTTCCCTCACTATAGCTGATGGACACTACACTATTAAGGGTAATAACATGGTCTACAAATTTAGACTAGGTGGATGTCTGTTGCAAAGACTTTCTGCTTGATTTTAATCCAAAAGAGCTGGGATTGGGCTGGTGATTTTTAATTAAAACCTCCTTCACTTAGTTCTTTTTCGTCTTGTGGTGCATCTATCAATCAGGAGTCACTGCAGGATGCACTCAGTGGCAGCAGGCTATTCCATTCCCTCCCCCAATGCCAGACACTGACTTTTTCCTCTTCCTTCCCCCAACTTCATTAACTAAATGCACTGAATAAACCTTAACATCCCAGCTAAATCCTATTGGCCCTGGATTTGCTGCTTAATGCTAAAACCCAAGCGACCCATTTTTCTCCTGTTGATACTTCTATTGCTGATGGCAGCCAGCAGAGAAAAATACCCAACCTTAAACTATTTTAATGTAAGGAACAAAACCCAGAGCATTCCTCACTTCCTGCTGCTGCTCACAAACTTTACATAAGCTCTACTTGTGTCAAAGTCTCCCTTGCTTTGTGCCTCATAGGCAGCAAAGTGAGTCTGTAGCTTAGCAAGTGAATGCAATGAAGTGCATCTTTTATTGAAAGTGCAACTAGGTCTCTTTTAAAGAAAAATTATCTAGCAAAGTCTGTGAAAATAAATTTCTGTGGATTCTACAATCCCCGATCATGACATTGCTATAAACATCAGAAGATGGAAACCCCACTAACTAAAAATCTTTGGGAAAGACTAATGAGAAGAATAAACAGTTTCAGTGCAACAGATTCATTTTGGGTTGTTTCGCTTCAAACCCTAGTTTGTCTTCCCAGTTTCATATACGCCACAGAACAGGCCCAAGATTATTCACTCTGTCCCTAACTTCTGGCTGCCAGCCTTCCCAATGCACCCCAGTTATAACTGCTGCATCTAATGCTCCCTCAGCTCAGGCGTCCAATGCTTCCTCCTAGGTCCATGATGACAAGCAGGAACCACTATGGTCACTTCTCTGCTCCTGACTCTTTCTTCCCAAACCACTCAAACTGGATTATCTGTTCAGCTGCAAAGTCTCCATCTGGTAGCATTAAAAGCTTTGGCTCCTGGCTGTCCCAGAGCCACCAGTCTGCCTTTACTCCTTGTTCCACCAGACTTCTGGCCTCTCTTCCCCACTCAAAACACCACACAATGACCACCATGTGTTTTGCCACAGCATTTGACACACCAGAACCCTTCTCTCCTGCAAATATCTCTTTTACACTTCTGCCACACTCACCTGTGGCTGCAGTCACATCAGCTTTGAAAGCTGCTCCCCTGCTCTACTGCAGGGTTCCTCTGCAGTTGTTCCTGTCCAGCACACTTGGAGGTAGGCTGCCAGCGCTTCAGAGCAGGAGGGCCAGCTCACCCTCTGTTCTCCTGTGTTCTGTCCTTCTTCCCCCAACACAGAGCACCACGAGGGGTGCAAACCCCCACCCTTTGTCCAGGACAGCCTCTTGCCCTGCAATGGCTCTGTGGCAAGCAGCTTCACATGCAGCAAACTGAGCACTTCCTGCACGGCTTGCAGAAGTCGCTCACTGCATTTTAAGTAATCAGTCGGAGAAGGCTATTCCAGCTTGCTCTTGGGTATCCAACCAACACAGCAGTCTTTGGATTTGACTTATATTTTTAATACCACATTTCACTTCACATTATTATCAGACCTCAGTGCCCTACAATACTGAGGCTGGCTTCTGAGAAGGAGGCTGCATCCTGAAATGCCTACCCCACGGACACCCAGTCCTTTGCCCAGCAAATTCCTGCAGCACTCAGAAACTGCAAAGGCTGAAAAGGAACAAGGAGCCTGGGCATCTGGGGAAAAGGCAGCTATCCTGAATAAAAACTGTATTAACAAAGAACCCCAAAGCAAATGTAATCTAGCACTGAAGATACGCAGCACGGGTTATGACTATTAGTACACTGTCTGCTATGAGAATGCTTTCAAATAAAAGCGCTTTCTTACTGACAGTGCACTTGCATTAATGCATTTCTTACCAATACCACTAATGGAGCATTCATCATGTTTCTAGCTTCTCTGAAGTAACATATATTGGGTCAGGTAAGAATAAAATTAATATATCCATGGCACTACACACTATAATACTGCACACACGCTACAAGTGTGTTTAAATAGGGTCTTTGAAAGAAGTAATGACAACTGACTTCAATATTACAGAAATATTCAAACCAGCATAGATTGGAAAGTAAGAGTGATAAGGAACATAACCAGTAAATCACATTCTCAAGGACTTGTTTTTGCAGCAAGGACACAGATGAGAGAAAGAATGGGGGCAAGGTCTTTTGCACGAAACCTGCTATGTCAGATTGTAAAGAATGTGAAAACATTTTGGTTCACGTGATTAGAGATTAAGACGGTATGGAGCAGTAACCACATGAACAATCAAGTTTTTCCTTTTCTTTAATACAATGAGTAGCGCACTAGACAGACATACTTCTTAAGAGGTTTATGAGAAAGCAAGATTGAGCTTTTCAGTCTATTTTATTGTCATAAACTCTTGATGGATTTTAGTATAGATAACTCCTGGGTTCTGCTTTGAACCATTCTCAGTGATAGTTTATGAACATTGTTCCAGGAATCTTTGTAAGGATAAGCAGTGGACAAATGGATTATCAGCTGCTCAACTCCATTTTCCACTATTGTTCTACATCTAGAACCATATAGAAAAGAAACAAACAAGATCTACAGCTAGACTGGATGGTATGCACACATCTAACAGATTTTTTTAAACATCTGAAGATAGATATGCAACAGAATTTCTAGTTATGACAGCACTTTGCTGCCTAAAATCTACACATGAACTGTTAAAATACATTTAAGTAACGTGTGATAATTGAGTATTTATTTTTCCAGTAGTACTAATATTGTTATTAGGGACACAAGTACAAGTCACACACTAAATGTAACATATCAACTAACAGGACAGTCCAGCAAAACCATAAAAGACATTAAAACATAGTTTTAGGCACACAGCAACAAAATGTCTTGCATCTTTAAAAAAGAAAAAAATTAATAACCATAACAATGAAGTATGAAGTCCAGATTCTGCTACCATTACTGTTAACCAAAGCTACCATGTATGTATTTTCTAACTTTTCTTTAGGAAACACACTTTTTAAAGTTCACTTTTCCCCAGCTGCACAACTCACGGAGCGAAGACACAATGGTTTACTCAGGCTGTTTACACAGCAACTTAAAAACAACAAAACCAAGCCTCCAGAAAAGTTAACACTTAAATGAAAGGTGATAACTTCCAATGCCACTTCCAGAACACGGGACAATATTCCAGCTTGGTTACTTTTGACAGCGATGCTGGTTTGCAGCACGTCAGAAACTTACTAGGCTCTGCCTTCCTAATCCTCCGCAACCCCTGCGCTTTCCCTTGGTCTCTCCTCGTTTCACTCTAAACTTGCAGGAAACCATTAACTGGGGACGCAGGGACACACACCGAGCAGCCTCCGGATGATATTATCGCATTTAAGCGCCGGAGCTCCGGCTCAGGCGGGGTTACTCACCCGAGGGAAGCCCACACTTCCCGACTGACAGTCCCTGATGGATCTCTCTCAGCGCAGCTCACTCCTGCGGCGGACAAACCAGCCCCATTTCCGCACGGAGCACTTCGACAGCAACTTGTTGGTTTCGATCTATTACGACGAGTTTTCCCGACTTTGCCCGCCGCAGCCCGTCCCGCGCGGCCCTTCGGGCACCCCCAACAGCCGAGGGCGGCACGCTCGGCTTCCGCAGCCTCACAACAAAGAGCCCCGCAGCCCACCCCCGCAGGCAGCACCCACCGCCCTCCCCCGGCTGCACCGGGGGTCCCCTTGCCCGAGNAGAGCAGCCCGAGTATGCTCACAACACCCCCTCCGTCAGTCACTTCAATTAGTGCCACATGAGAGGAGCTTCTGCCCAAAATCTGCTTAAGAAAGGGCCAGAGGGCAGGGCAATCGCCTTTGCTCAACAATGACCAGAAGCTGCTATAAATATCCAAACAAAAGCACTGTCAAGGCCGGGAATGTCATATCCTAATATGATAAAAATGGTAAAGATCCAATGTATACCATAAGTACAAAGAAAGAAAAATATTTTTTTTTTAGAAAGGAGACATAGCAGTCACCACCTCCCAACCCTCTTCTCCCCTCAATACGTAACCTTATGTTATCAAAGTTGTGTATTTCTGGGTGCCAAGTTATTATGTTTTCGAGGTCCTGAGCAGCTCGCTCACAATCCCTTTGTGACAGCTGCTCGCTAATATTTATAGGTACCCAAGTTTGTGCACCTTATATAACGAAGCAGACTGACCAGAGCTGGGCAGAGGTAGCTTTCAATCCCAGAGAGAGAGTGCATCACACAAATACTGTAGTACAAGCAATGACTTCTCTAAATTCAAACATTAACAAGAGGTTCCCAATATACCAATAAGTAAATTGATATATTGAATACAATACAGATAAGGTGCATTTGTTTCAAGACTGAGGGATTTAATCTAATTTGATTTAGGCACATTTTAGACTAACATATTCCAATGTTGTGAGGAGACTCTAGCCCGAGGTTTCTAACTATCCAGTGAGCTAAAATTGAAACCTAAAAAATCAAAAACGAAACGACCAAAAAAATTGCCCAAGACCAAACAAAAAAAACCCAGGGAGAGGAAAAAAAAAAAAGCAACCCAACAAAACAAACAAACAAACAAAAACAAACAAAATCCCCAAAAAACAACACACCAAACAAACAAACAAACCCTACACACAACCAAAAAACACAGAACAAATCAAACCCCCAACAAAACAAAAAAAACCGCCCCCCAAACAAAACACTGTTGACCACGCAGAGCATCTCCACCAGCAGTGCCCAGACCTTGAGCTTGTGCACCACTTCACAAACTTCCATTGCACACTGTGCTGGTAGCTGGATGCCACTGGATCCAGTATGGGCAGAGCGAGTGGAAGAAGGGAGTGGTTTCAGACCTGTAAACCTATGTGCTTGTAAACTCTGAAGTGCCTTTGAGATAATAATTTCCAGTCTGTTGATGGCAGGATGACAACAACTAGGTTCGTCTGAGGGGAAGCCAATAGTCATTGTCACCTAATTCCCTCTCCAGACATTCAAGAATGTCATCATTGCAAAGGGAGGGCACTCAGCTGATATCCCTCCAAGTCTGGTCCCTCAATGTTTATGTACAAATCTGCTGTAAAAGTAGTTAATCCTGTTGACTAAACTCGTACTCTTTTAGAACTGAGATAAAAGCTGGCTGAAGTTAACCCTGTATTCCCTCTGTTGGATTTTCACCAACTCAACAATAAACATCTAGTACAAATAAATGTTATTTTTGCCATTTTTTCCCTATGCTCTCCGCTGATCATATTTGTTTGTCCTGCTGCAGTGAACACTGCTTTCTCAAACTAAACCCATTCACATACAGACTTACCCTCAAAGCACCCTTATTCTCAAAGGATGTCCACAGAGGGTTTTAGACAGTTTTATAGATAGTTTAGATAGGTTAGTTCCCTGAAGTTAAGCCTGTGCCCAAGGTAAGAAAGAGCACACTTTTAGAAGATAATTTAAAAACAGATTGAAAAGAGATACTATTTAAGTGAAGCTCATCCAAAACTCTAGTCCAAAATCACATGCACAGGCTTGCAGGAACAAAACTACTTGAAAGATTTCCAGAATTCCTAGATTAAGCAGGAACAGAAATGTTCTTCAGTTCAACCCAGAGCTTTGAGAAACCCCGAGTGCAGAGATGCAAAACAGTAACACCAACACGAACAACACAGACTGAGCATTGTCAGGCCAAAGGTGACTGGCAAAACCCTCCGTGACAACAGGGCTGGTGGGAGAGAGCAAAGCAGAGATCCCCATTCTGGCACAGGCATGGTGCAGGTCCATGGAGCCTGCCACAGCAGCCAGAGGTACGGTAGACGTCCAGCTGTATTTCCAAGGTATTGCATGCAATATGACTAATAAACTCTGTCAGTTCCACTGGCTGATCTTCACACAAGGTCCTGCTTTTACTTGCAGGAGGGCCAAACTGGGTGTCCACAGCAGCCATACAGACAGGTTTTGCATTGCAAAGGAGTGGACAGAACCCTCACTGAAAGGATAAAAAACGCCAACATAATCCTCGACAACAAAACCCCCTCCAGGTAAGCAGTAAAAAGACTTTTAGAATAATGAGCTTACCTGGGAAAAACATGAGCTGTTACTTAAGTAACTGAATAACGAGACAGCAGAAATGTCACTAATGGAGCGCAATGCAAGTTTGTGTGTGCAGGATAAAAATCTATCCAGCAAGGCGGATGAATAGATTGGTGGAACTGAACCACTGAGCTGAATGGTGGGAAAATAGAGTCGTCCCTCTTGCACTTCGCGTCCCTCATACTGTGGCTTCAGATCTTAGCAGCATGATTTTTTAGCGATGAAGGAGACGCATTTTCGCAACTGTGCATGTGCGACCTGCCGTGGCGGTGGCGGCAGCAGCGGTGGTGCGGGCGGCAGCAGCGGCAGTGCGGGTGGCAGCAGCGGCGTTGGTGGCGGCCGCCATTCAATGCGGAAGTAGGTCTTCATGGACCCCGATTAAGACCGCAGGTGCGCAATATAGGAGCGCACCCGTGGTCCTATATCCTTTTCTCTGATTTTTGGGTGAGTTGTGATCACTCATTTCCTGAATCAGCTGTCATTGCAGAGTTCAGAGAGGGTAAGAGAAAGGTTATGAAAATAAAAAATATTTTCTCATTTTGCCAAAAGGCCCTGTTTGACTTGATCTGTCTTAATCTACTCCTCATTGTTTTGTATGCTGCTTTCCTGCACCAGCTTTTCCAACCTATGGATAGAAATAGTGGCCGAATCTTGTAATGTTGCTTAAAGATGATGAAAATGTAACATGAGGAAAACTACATGTATGGAAATAAGAAATAAGCCTCACTGAGAGGTATTCAGAAGGACTGTCTTTACAAGCTTGAAAGTATTCAAAATGCCATTTGATTTATAGTTCAAAATGCTCTATTTGATGATAAATATAGGAGAGAGATTACAGAAATCTCCAAGAGCAATGTCCAAAAAATAAATGTATAAAGATTAGTTTGTAAACAATTTAGTGTATATTTGCAATTTTAAACTGTTTATAAAATATTCCAGGCTAAGACTACTCGTTTTATAGAAAATTAACTACGTATTACCTTGAAGTGCTTTAATTTAACTCGTTATGGAAATGGAAACCTGATCAGATACATAGGGTCCTTGCATTTGACATAATTTCCTGAAGAAGCAAGCTATCCTCAAGCTCTGGTTGAAGCTTTCCCTTAAATACTGTTTTGTTTGATAAGTGAAAACTGACAACACCACCAAATCATCTACTATTAGTGTTCTTTTCTTTAATGTGTCCCTGACGTTGCACAAAAAATAATAATGGCTTATGCTATTCCTTTGCCTGAATGAAATGTTGCAGTTCCGGAGATAAAGATGTATTGAACTGAGCAATTAAATGGCTAAATAAATGAATCAGTGGAGCAGAAGTGACAGATTTAATTAGTGCTTAGAGCTAGGAAGGGGAACTAATTATGGGGTTCATGAACCTCATGCCATTCTTCTCCTTAAGCATGTGGTTCAAATCTTCTGGATCAAGCTCTGAAAGTAGGCAGCACCATGTACCAGATTAAAAAAAAAAATCCAAAAGCTATCCAAAATTTAGAAATAAAATCTAATCTTTGAAGAAAGAATAGTCAATACTGTGTTCTAAAAGACCATATTCGATTGACTCTATACTGTGAGTTACAGGACCTTGCATTTAAATAGGTGAATGCTAAAAATTCAGCCCTCCAGAAAATGAAAACACAATGGAGTTCACTAGATATAAATAAAGGAAAGACTGCAACAGAAAGCTGTGCTGAGACATAAAACATATAGATCTATTGAGTGATTAGGAGCCCTGTTCATCAAAAAGTAGGCATTTGTAGCTGGGAAGCATGAGAAAGCTGCTGGTCCTAGTTCTCTCCTGCTTTGGTCAGTTCACCACAGCAAGCAGTACATCTCAGAAAGTTGCTTTTGTGATCATCAAGTACAAAATCACTAGCAGTGGAAAAAATCTGCTCCTCAATTTTTGTCTTGTGTCCCATTTCTCTTTATTGCATTTATTTTATCATCCTTATTTTATTCTTCTTTGGTAAGACTGTCAATGCCAATTATTTGAGTTTCACATTAAACTCATGATCCTTGTGATATAGTCTCATAAACCTGGAATTCTTTCCCTCATTAGTGGGAGGGAGAAAGAGGGTAAAAGCCCACATGTATGGCATTTGAATCACATAATTCAACTAATGGCATAATTTTGGTGAGTTTACATCCATCTTATATAGATGAAAAGAGACAAGTATAATTTCAGGGGGGAAAAAAGAGCCAAAATGCACTAGGTTATTCATAGCCAGTTGCTTTCTAAATTTAAAATCTCAATGTGATGTCTTTTTTATTGTAATTTTAAATATCAACGCATTTGTTTCTTGTCCTAAAAATGCGGGAAAGAGATAAATACCTTTACACAACTGACCTCATCATTCTTAAAAAAATTTTTCCTCTGTCTTTGAAAATTTTAGAAAAGAAAAACGTGATACAAACAATAAAAGAATCTTATGGCTAGGAAAGATCTGAATCCATCCCACGTTCTTCTACACCAGGAGTAATTTTGTCAAAACAGTAATAATTGTGTTCAAACCCAGAGATGTAGGCTGATCCCTTGGAAAGCTCACCGGACAATCACAAATGCCATCATCATCCAAGGTTACAACATCAACTCTGCTTGACTGAAATTCTGTTCTCTGAAGGCAGCCAAACACAAAGTCTATTGCCTCAATAAAGTCCAAAATGAACTCTATCTGAAAAATCAGTCTGGGTTTCTGTATCAAGGGAGACTGTATCTACAGGGAACGAGGAGCACTGTACATCCAAGATAAGATAAAAACAGGTTTCTTTTCTTATTTTTAATGGAATTATGGTATAGCTGTATAAAAGTGACATCCTTTGCCTGGAATTTCAGTGCAGTTAGATCAGAAGAAAATGCAGTTTCTACCTAAACACACAGCAAAGCAAAGAGGAACTGATCTTCAAAAAAGACTCTATATCTGAAACATTAGGTACAAGTTGCATTAGCAGTCATACTACAGTAATACCTCTCCCTTCGCGAGGAATGGGTCTCCCCAAGGTCTTGCAAACTGTCAAATACGCAAACACGCGCAGGTCATTAATATGCACACAGACCACGCCCATTAGTCCACTCCCAGCCAATCAGGAGCGCTGAGGAGCATTTTCCGCTCCTCCCCACGGGCTCTCCCAGCACAGGGGAGCAAAGGGAAGCATTTCTGAGCCCTCTCTGCCTTGGGGAGACCCTCCAGAGAATCCCTGGCCTTCTCTTGAGCCAAGTTGTTGTTTGCACGGCTGCCGCCAGGCTGCTGCCACCGTACATGCTTGCACTGCCTCCGTGGGGGGGAAGCTCTGGGCTGTGGTAGGGAAGAGGTGTCCATGGGCTTTGGTCCTCACTCATGGAGCCTGGGAAACCTTAACTTTGAAACACTGCAACACCTGGGGCCCTTATTGTGGGAGGTGGCGTTGATGTCAGAGTTTCTTTCCCTTCAACATCCACCGGTACCAGGAGCGGGATCGCTGGATGTATGGAACCATCAGAGAACCACTTCCTCCTGCTGCAGTGGGAGGAGGGCATGGGGGAACAGAAGCCTCCTCCTGATGCAGCTGCTGCGGCGGCAGCGTGAGCACGTCCCGGTGCTGCCCCATCCCAGCACACAGCGCTTGCCCCACCGCCACGGCAGCCGGCTCACCCCCAGTTTCCCTGGGGCTGCGTCATCACCAGGTGTGCCGGGAGCGCTGTCCCTGAGCACAGACTGCATCGCCCTTCCCACCTGTAGCCATGGAAACAGTAATGGGTCCAGCGGGGGTCAGTCCCTGGCTGGGCTTAGAGCAACAGGGGACAGCGTGGCTTGTGGTGGTGCTGCGATAGATCTCAGTAGTTGCCTGGGGCATACTGCAGCGTGAGCCTTCAACTGTAGGTACCAGGCATGGAGACACACAGGAGTGGGCAGGGACCGGGGCATGGAACCACAGGGCTATAAACACCATGAGAGTGAGAGGTACTGCGCGCCCTACTCACGGGGCTGGGCCAGTCTCGCTCCAGAGGGAGCGCCAGCACTGTCCCTTGGTGAAGCAGAGGCACTGCGCATGCGTTGGCCGGGAAGCTTCGTGAATCACTGAGGCAGGTCTGCAAGAAAAATTCCTCACATATCAGTGAGGTTGCAACGGAGAAGTTGCAATGCAGCGAGGTATTATTGTATATGAATTTTACAGCATCTGATGTCCATGTCATTAAAGTCTGATGTCTATAGAATGTACCAGTGATCACAAACCCTTCTGAATACACACGCAGCTGATATCTCATAATAGAGATATTATGATTGTATAAATAACCTCAGTGGAGCATGATAAGATGAAAAGGATCCCATGGGAGGGGCAGCTAGTCAGCAGGCTTCCAGAGAACAAAAGAAGAATATACTCTTGGTGCACCCCACTTCAGATCTCAAGAGGCAAAATTGGAAGTATTTCGCCAACAGGGACTGCCAGTATCTGAGGTTCCCTCTCAAAACAGGATATGATCAGTATTTGCACATGCATCCGAAAGCATAGCCCCTAAGCAATACAGGGTGTTTAGAAATGGAAGCCGTGCAGAAGTAAGGTCACCATCTGGGAAGAAGTCTGACTACAAATCCACCATTTTCTGCTCTCACTGCAGGGCAGTGCGAAAGAAATCTCTCATGGGATACTTTAAAGAGGAGTCATTGTTAAGTATAGACTGAAAGTAAATTTCTTATTGTTTTATTTATACCCTTTTGCTATCAATCTTCCACTTGGATGTCTGCCCTTAAGTCTTGCTTAACGTAATTTTTCAGTATTTCATCACCCAGCCAGCGCAGTAGAGAGACAAGATGAAACAGAGTGGAACCAGTAGGTTATCAGTAGAAACCAAAGTAGACTGCACAGGGTATCTTGAGACATGAAGCCCAGAGATGGCAAGTATTTCCTTCCTATTTTCAAAGGGTCAGTAGCTTGGGATGACTTTGTGAGCAGCGAAAGGATTATCCCTAACAGCCATGAGCTAATTCTTCTCTAGCACAAAGCAGTTGGCAAAGCAACACTCCATAGTTCTGGGTGAGCCCTGGGTTTTCAAACGGGCTCCAGCTCTGTGTTTGGTTGTTACAGGGAAGGTAGCAGGTCATTTTCCACTGGCATGGGGAGTGTGCCAGTTGACCAAAGCTGTCCTTGGGAAGTTTGCTTGTGAAGATTTACAAAGGAGTGACTAAGTATACTAGTGGGTGTAAGATTTGTTGCTAGTTGGCTGGTACAAAGAAGAAACCACTGTGTTTTTTGTATGAAGTCTAAATAACATTTATACTACTTATCACAGAGCTAAAAATAATTTAAAATCACCCATCATTTTCTTCTTTTAAAACTCAAAGAAGTGATTTTTTTTTGAGAGCTCTCTTGCATTTTCGTAGTAGTTTATTGAAGATTCAGTCATCACTGAGAACTATTATAAAACCCAATCAAGCTCCTTTACAATAATGACAATTGAAATAATAGGAGCCACTGTCTGACCCAAAGCCTGAAGTAACCATTGAGCTACAATGCCCAAAGGGTTTTCACCAAGAAGGGCAAGGATGTGTGCAGACAAACATCAGAACTTGTTTAGTCTTGGAATAAATTTCATCTGAGACAAAAAACAGAAGTATACCAGAAGCAGGAAGAGCAAGGAAGCCTGTGAACTGGCTAGAGTGGAGCCGTAGACTGAGCCTGAACAAAACACATAGAAAGTTTCTCCTTTGTCCTACTACAGTCATGTACCAAAGAGGAAGCAGCTGTAAGGAGTATGAAATAGAGAGTGAGAAATCTGATCCTCATAAGCCTCACAAATCGAGATGATAAAAGGAGGTTTATAATATGTGCTACTATGCTCATTGTCACACAAACAATTGTAAAAAATAAATAATTAATCAAATAAAAAGCTGTCTTGATTTGTAAAACCAGAGAAGCAGTTACATTCAAAAATTCTGCTACTTTGAAAAATACTGTCTGCAACACGAGGAAATAGCACAAGCACAGAATGGACTAAGAGAACAATTTCGAATCTGAAGGAATAGAGTAAGCCCCTTCTTCGTGGTCCACATCTCTATGATTTCAATGGTCCATGATTTATTTTTCAGTGAAAAGTGGTGCTGTGTGAATGTGCAGAACCCCCTGCAAACTCAGCTCATGAATACATAAACGAGCTCATGAGTATGTAAATAATCCCCTCCCCCCGCCCTCCACAATGCCCGAGCACTGTGCATTTTCACCTTTTAAGGAGAAGGGCAACTGACGCCATCACCTTGTAGCTGGGAACAAATGCAAACAATGAAGGCAGACCATCCATCTGTCCTTTCGAAATTAAATTATTTTTAAGATTAAACTATTGAATTCACAAAGAATATGAGGTAGAAAAAGGAGAACCTGACATATCTAGGAGTGGAGAATGAAACACTAATGTCATCTGCATTTTGGAAGCGTGATACAGACAGCATTAAGACCAAGGATGTTCCCTGAATATCCTAAATATAAGTAAAGCTGTGATTATTCCTCATTTAAGTCTGTAAACATTTTGCATGCCTTTTATTCTAGAGCCAGCACAAGACTTTTCAACAGCTCAGACAAAACTGACAGTCGGTCCTCCTAAAATAACAGATGGGACAGGACCACCCCTGCCTGCCACAGAAAAGTGGGGAATTGCAATGGAGAGATCTAGAGGATCCACGCTGCTAATCTGACTGCCTCCAGGGACTGATACTGTCAGCTATCACAGCTGCTGGCACTGGGCATTCTACCAATAGTTTCCACTCCTACTTTAGGGACAGCAGCAGTTTCAGACAACCTGTTTTTCCTGTCCTAATAAGGACAAAATTAGGGGAGGGGCAGATGTTAAGGGATGTGTGGTTTGTCTTTCCAGGAGCCTGCTACCTTAGACAATTTCTGCTTTGCCTTTGTTCACAGCCAGTCCAGTTTGCTGCTGGAAGCTGAGAAGTCAATCTAACTTGGCTTCTTCTGCATCCTCAGAAGAAGCAGCAAAAGCTACATTCACTAGAATCATAATGCTTCTGAGAGTCAGGGGCCTTGACCCTAAGAGTCTGAAATCCACCTTGTGTCCATCTTAATCCTGTCTCCAGGGTAATCAGTATAAAATCA
>WEKX01015477.1:47312-68239 GCA_013390025.1 Pitta sordida
ATCCACATTACCCACCAGATCTTCCCTATTTGTGAAAAGCAGGTCAAGATAAGCCCCACCTCTGGTGGGCTCACTAACCAACTGGGATAGGTAGCAATCCTCAATACGCTCTATGAACCTTCTGGACTGCCTCCTTTCTGCTGTGTGAAGTTCCCAGCAGATATCAGGCAGGTTGAAGTCGCCTATGAGAATTAGGGAGCGTGATCTTGAGATGTCCTCCAGTTGTTTATAAAACAATAGGTCAACATCATCTTCCTGATTGGGCAGTCTGTAGCACACTCCAATCGCGGTATCAAATTTATTAGCTAACCCTTTGATCCTAACCCGTAGGCTCTCAACCCTGTCATCCTTGATCTCTAGATCAGTGACATCAAGAGTCACGCTGAGAAAGGTAAAACAGGACAGTAATACAAGAAGGAAAAAGCAGCAAATGAAATGTTGGCATATCAGATTAAGGCCAAAAAAGGGAATAAACTTTTTTACAGAATGAATAATTAAGTTATGGAAAAAAGCATGATAAGATATTGCAGATGTTAAAAGCCTGAATTGGTTAAAAAGGCAATGAAACAACTTCAAGGGGCATCCCTCTACCCCCGCTCAATATTTATTAGAAACAAAAGTATAGTTTCTAGCCAAGAACTTGAAACTTCAGACCAGGAAAGGCTGAGACAAGTACGTACTGGGGAATGCATCCCCCTAAAGCTGCCTTCTTACACTCTTGAAATATACATAATCGATATTTTTAGAAAAATGCACCAGGCCTACTGGTTACACCCAGCAGAACAATTTTCCTATTTTTACTCTGGGGTGAGCTGTACTATGAGCAGAAGACCAACATATTTCAGCATGGAGAAACAGGGTAGCTCTGTCAACCACATCAACACATGCCAGGACAGCAAAAGAGGGGCAGAGGGTTTCTCATCTCATGCTGAGTACTGTGCAGCATCTGTACATGCTCTGAGCCTTGATATTAACCTGATACAGTCACAAACGGTGATCACCACTCTGATCACCTCATTCAGTTGTGTTGGTTTTCCTTGGAGGAGTGCTGAGGCCAGAAGAGGAAGGATAAAATCTTGCCTTCTTGAGAAAAGTCCCATCTGCTTACAGATCCATTGGATAGTAGAAACCCTTATTTTTTCAGTAGGTCTTGATGAACAACTAGTGAAATATTTTTGCAAGAGACTCTATTCTGTAATGAAAAGTCCTACTAACGTAATTTTTTCCCTTTTGTTTCCCCATTACCTGATTTATGCTCTAAGCAAAAGAGTATTTGCAAAGATTGGGGAAACTGGTGAAGAAAGGTGTTTGCATTTTAAGCAGAAGAAATAAGCAAGACAGAAAAATATTAAAATATATTTAAGTTGGATTTGTCCAAGCTAGTAAATCACCCAGATTGGTGTATTTTTATCTTGTACTTGCTTACAAAGTCTACAGAATTTTTCACTTGTGAGGATTAAATATGCTTCACTGACATTTTTTGTTCTATTTAATAAAACCCCACAATCTATTCTGGCATCCTGGTATACATGACCACCGCTACAATCCTTTCTAGCAGCAATTACATACACTTTGGTAACAATAATGATGTGCATTTTCATGGTTTTTTTTTCTTCTAATAGAGAGTGTTACAGAAATTTTATTTAAATCAAATTCTGTTGCAATTACAAGGTTGGAAGATGTTTTTGCATGTCATCTGGACCTATCCAAACAAGATCAGCTTTGCAGTTATATCTGAGTTCAGCGGTTGCACAGACAACTTTGTTCTATCTCCAAGAATGGAGATGCCACAGAGTCTCTGGCACCTGTGCCAGTATTTCACACAAACACCCCCTCCCCCCTCTCCCCCAAGGCAGGGAAGATTTTTCTGATACTTAGACAAAATCTTCTATGTTGCTACTTGTGATTGCTGCCTCTTGTCCTATTTTGGTTCACTGCCTAGAAGAGACTTCACCTTGGCTGTACATTGCAAATGGGTAGTTTAAAATGATTAGATTCCCCCCTTACCCTTCTGTCAGGAGAAACACATTTTTCCACATACGTCCGTGGTCCAGGTACCTGGTGCTCCAGTATGTCAAAGTCCATCTTGTACAGGGGAATCCAAAACTAGACATAGTCTTCCAGATATGGGGTCACAACAGTGCCAAGCAGAGGGCAATCAAGAATAATTTTTCTCAATCTGCTTGCTACACTTTTGCTAGTACAGCCCAGAATGGTGTTGACCTTCAGGACACACTGCTGACTCACACTGGGAGTTTTTGTTTTCTCCTGGGACCCCCAGGATGTTTTATGCAATGCTGCTCTGGAGCCAGTTGCTGCCCAGCCTGTCCTGCTGCATGGTCAGGAACTTTCATTTACTTGTGCTCAACTTTGAAAAATTCTGCAGCTTGTTGAGAATGCTCTGAATGGCAGCCCTAATAACTCTGGCATATTAATTGCTCCCCTAATCAAGAATCATCTGTGAACTTGCTGAGGATGTATTTCATCCCATTGGCTATATTTCTAGTGAAGACATGAATGAATTTTGGCACTGGTGTTGACTCCTTATTACTAGAAATCGCGTATCAATTGGGCTTTATACAGCTGATCACAACTCTTCGAGCCTCATGATATGGCCAGTGGTGCATTCACTTTACAGTCCACTTCTCAAGTCCATGTCTCACCAATTTGTCTGGAGGAGTACCATGTAACAGGCCTTCAGGCCAAGGTAAATAGCCACTGCTCTTCCCTCACCCACTATACCAGCCATGTCCCCTGAGCAAACACTCAGACTGTTTAGGCACAATTTGCTATTTGTGAATCCATGCTGTTTCAAATTGTTTTCTTGTCCTCCATGTGACTGGACATGGTTTTTACAAGGGTTTTCTCCAAAATCCTTGTGGAAACTGAAGGGAATATTATCAGAAAATGTTTCCCCAGATCTGCCTTCCTGCTCATATGCATGTAACACTTGCCTTTGGGAACCTTCTCTGATTTCTAGGGACCTTTTGGAGAAGATACAAAGCAGTCCTTGCACTGATGTTAGCCAGCTCTCCCCACANCTCTGTCAACCACATCAACACATGCCAGGACAGCAAAAGAGGGGCAGAGGGTTTCTCATCTCATGCTGAGTACTGTGCAGCATCTGTACATGCTCTGAGCCTGGATATTAACCTCGTACAGTCACAAATGCTGATCACCACTCTGTCACAAAAGCTGGGCATTTCCCTCATTCAGTTGTGTAGGTTTTCCTTGGAGGAGTTCTGAGGCCAGAAGAGGAAGGATAAAATCTTGCCTTCTTGAGAAAAATCCCATCTGCTTACAGATGCATTGGATAGTAGAAACCCTTTTTTTTTCAGTCGGTCTTGATGAACAACTTGTGAAATATTTTTGCAAGAGATTCTATTCTGTAATCAAAAGTTCTACTAATGTAATTTTTTTCCTTTTGTTTCCCCAGTACCTGATTTATTCTCTAAGCAAAAGAGTATTTGCAAAGATTGGGGAAACTGGTGAAGAAAGGTGTTTGCATTTTAAGCAGAAGAAATAAGCAAGACAGAAAAATATTAAAATATATTTAAGTTGGATTTGTCCAAGCTAGTAAATCACCCAGATTGGTGTATTTTTATCTTGTACTTGCTTACAAAGTCTACAGAATTTTTCACTTGTGAGGATTAAATATGCTTCACTGACATTTTTTGTTCTATTTAATAAAACCCCACAATCTATTCTGGCATCCTGGTATACATGACCACCGCTACAATCCTTTCTAGCAGCAATTACATACACTTTGGTAACAATAATGATGTGCATTTTCATGTTTTTTTTTTCTTCTAATAGAGAGTGTTACAGAAATTTTATTTAAATCAAATTCTGTTGCAATTACAAGGTTGGAAGATGTTTTTGCATGTCATCTGGACCTATCCAAACAAGATCAGCTTTGCAGTTATATCTGAGTTCAGCGGTTGCACAGACAACTTTGTTCTATCTCCAAGAATGGAGATGCCACAGAGTCTCTGGCACCTGTGCCAGTATTTCACACAAACACCCCCTCCCCCCTCTCCCCCAAGGCAGGGAAGATTTTTCTGATACTTAGACAAAATCTTCTATGTTGCTACTTGTGATTGCTGCCTCTTGTCCTATTTTGGTTCACTGCCTAGAAGAGACTTCACCTTGGCTGTACATTGCAAATGGGTAGTTTAAAATGATTAGATTCCCCCCCTTACCCTTCTGTCAGGAGAAACACATTTTTCCACATACGTCCTGTGGTCCAGGTACCTGGTGCTCCAGTACGTCAATGTCCATCTTGTACAGGGGAATCCAAAACTAGACATAGTCTTCCAGATATGGGGTCACAATAGTGCCAAGCAGAGGGCAAGCAAGAATAATTTTTCTCAATCTGCTTGCTACACTTTTGCTAGTACAGCCCAGAATGGTGTTGACCTTCAGGACACACTGCTGACTCACACTGGGAGTTTTTGTTTTCTCCTGGGACCCCCAGGATGTTTTATGCAATGCTGCTCTGGAGCCAGTTGCTGCCCAGCCTGTCCTGCTGCATGGTCAGGAACTTTCATTTACTTGTGCTCAACTTTGAAAAATTCTGCAGCTTGTTGAGAATGCTCTGAATGGCAGCCCTAATAACTCTGGCATATTAATTGCTCCCCTAATCAAGAATCATCTGTGAACTTGCTGAGGATGTATTTCATCCCATTGGCTATATTTCTAGTGAAGACATGAATGAATTTTGGCACTGGTGTTGACTCCTTATTACTAGAAATCGCGTATCAATTGGGCTTTATACAGCTGATCACAACTCTTCGAGCCTCATGATATGGCCAGTGGTGCATTCACTTTACAGTCCACTTCTCAAGTCCATGTCTCACCAATTTGTCTGGAGGAGTACCATGTAACAGGCCTTCAGGCCAAGGTAAATAGCCACTGCTCTTCCCTCACCCACTATACCAGCCATGTCCCCTGAGCAAACACTCAGACTGTTTAGGCACAATTTGCTATTTGTGAATCCATGCTGTTTCAAATTGTTTTCTTGTCCTCCATGTGACTGGACATGGTTTTTACAAGGATTTTCTCCAAAATCCTTGTGGAAACTGAAGGGAATATTATCAGAAAATGTTTCCCCAGATCTGCCTTCCTGCTCATATGCATGTAACACTTGCCTTTGGGAACCTTCTCTGATTTCTAGGGACCTTTTGGAGAAGATACAAAGCAGTCCTTGCACTGATGTTAGCCAGCTCTCCCCACATCCTTGGATACATTCTGTCTTGTCTTATAGACTGATGTGTGTTCCGTTTGCTCATTTGGAGACTAACTCAATCTTCTCAGGTTCTGCTCGAGAGATGTGAGGACAGAAGAGGACATAGTCTTAAGCTATGCCAGNAAGGAAAGACGAAAGACAAGATGCAAAGTTGCTCAGCATTTTCTGTGTGCTTCATTGCCGAGTCTGCTGCCTTTTTGCCCAGCCCCACATCTCCCTTAGACCTCCTTTTGGTTCTACTTCTAAAAGTTATTATTGCTGCCATTCCCATTCCTCAACAACTTTAAATCTAACTGAGCTTTGACTTCTTTAATTCCCTGCCTACATGACTGCACAATTCTCTACACTGTTCCTGGGTAGCTCTCCTTGGCCTCCTCTCCCTTTCTGCACTGGACATCAGACTGGAGCTCCCTGCCTGTCTCTTGTGTCTGTGTGACTGTCTGGGCTGTGGCTTGGCTGAGCCCAGGTCTGGAGAGGTTTCCCCAGAGAGCAGCATCCTCTCCAGGTCCCTTTCCTCTTCCCCTTTCCCTTTCTCTTCAGAGAAGTCTCCCATGGGAACCTGTCAAACAGTTCCCAGAATGAGCTGTTGAACCTTCTATTTTCATTTGCTGTTATCGTTGTGAAAACTTTGCATGTTTGCTTAAAGTACGTGTTCATTTCAGACAAAATATTCTCAAAAACTAAGTTTACTTGAAGTGTAAAAAAAAGAATTTACATGAAAGCTTTTTCTCTAAGTCAATTTAGATGCATCTGAATGTTTCCAAGGAGCCATAGTCACTCAATTGTGTTCATTCACTAAGCTGAAATGAAAAGTAATAGAGTAGTGATGCTTAACGCTTATTGACTAGAAATAATTTAGATTATTTGTTGTTTTAAATACTAATTTGTAAATAATGATCCATGACTAAGTCTGACAATATGGCAGGAAAATAGAATTAAGAGTGATTATAAAGAGCCCCTCCCAGCTCATCATCTCCCAAATTTTTCTTGCTACCTGTCAACATCTGTTTCACTTTTCAGCAACCTTGTCTTGCCTCCTTTGCAACTCACAGCAGTGACCAATTAAAACATTCTGTAATCGTGTTTTTTAGTCCTAAATCGTTAGGTTGTGAGATGTGCAATTACTGCTTCTTTCGTTTCATTCACAAAAGACCAGCAAGAAGGACAATACTGTATTTTTAGTCCCACCTGCTATGCTAAGAGAAACTGAATTAGCGTTTGACAGGTAAAAATATAAACAATGAACCCCAAAATTAAAACAGTATCAGAATTCAATTCATATATATTTTGAGAGTTTGGGCAAGTTCCAGAAACTGACAACATTTTACTTTTTCTTAACATGTATAGTATGCTCAAAAAGCTTCTATTGACATACCATGTAATTAACCTAGGTTACAAGGGATAAAATACTGAAGAAAACAACAAAGATAATTTGTCATCAAGATTTTCATTAAAACCTTCAGTATTACAGGAATTAATTTCAGCGGTGCTTTGCCCTGATTACTGCCTGTCGGATAGTATACAGGCATCCACAGGATATTTGAATGGGGAGCATTTGCTCCCATTCCACATCAGCATTTTGAAGGTAGGTGGTTTATCTACAGTATTGTGATTCATCATCTACATTTTAATATTGCAAAACCTGAAGACTTTGCTCTGATTTTAACATCCCCCAGCATTGCTTTTTTCAAGTAAATGTTACATTGATAATAGCTTTTCCTGACACACACATTGCCGTTCCCATCTTGGACAGGGAGAAAGATCATTGTGCTTAAAAATTTGTTACTTTAGTTCTTCATACCTTATAGTTCATAACATATTGTTTTAACACACAGGCACACAAGTCTTGTTGGTCACAGAAAGGAGGGAGGAAGCTCTGGTTTAAGATTCTGAATTGCACTACAACTTGTACAGGATCTAGGCAGCGTTATCCAGCCTTCACATTTTCAGTTTTTAAAAATGCTTCCCTTGTAAAGCAGATAACACATTTTAAAGTAATGATTAACCACTAATCCACTAACATACTGAAGTGGCACTTGAGAATTTGGCAGTATCACTTTAAATAATCTCTTAGCCTACTGATGGCTCTCTCAGTATCCTGTGTTTCCACACATAGCTGATGAATAAAATGATTTAAACTAATCTGTGCCTACACTTCATGCAGTATTTCTTGCATGAAAAGCAAACAAAGCAACATGTATGACTTAGAGTAAGGAAACCTTTATGAAACATATGGTCAAAATTTCAGATTCTATAACATTTTTTCCTACAGGTTATCTAAAATTATTTTTAGAAATAATGTCACCTTAAATCTGAGAGTTCAATTTTGAACTGTATTGCAGAGATTACTTTGGTCAGTGTTGACCAAAGCAATGCAGTTCAATATCAAACATGGGGGCGGGGAGAGGATAGGAGATGGAGAAATCAAATTCACCCCCACAGCATAACTGATGTATGCAACACTACTGAGGAACAACAAGCTGCAAGATTGTATAACACCTTTTAAAATCATGTTAAACCAACACAGAGGTAATTGAATGTTGCCTTAAATGCTTTTTGCTCATTGGCAGGAATTTATGATTTATTCTCTGCAAAAAAATTGACAGAATAATGTCTGTGCTGTGTGCAGCTGCCTATAAGGTGGGTAGGCAAATTATCTGTTATGGCTTAAAAATTATTATAGGATCAAGATCTGCCTAGCTCCTTCAGCTGAAATGCGGCTAAAACCAAAGGACTAAGTTATCAATTCTCCATCTTTGAGTGGGGAAGATGACGAGGGTGTGTGTCCTGATACTAATCCAGTGTTTCAAACAAAAACAACTTGTGCTTTAAAAGTTGGGTTGGTTCACTGATTTTCCATCCATTCCCAGCTTTCCTAAGAGCTTTCCCTATGTGCTACAGGTATTGGGTTCAAACCTGCTTTGCTTGCATACTCTGTCATAATCATATTATGAGATGACATATACATTCATCTGGTCATAAGGGAATGCTTAGAGAATTCAGGTTAAGAAGATGACTCAGTTGCCTTATTTAGATTAAAAATTCTTCTGAGTACCTGGCACATTAAGCCGTTCATTAAATAACAAGATGTGCCATCTCTCTTTCTTTTCTCTGTTCTCATTTTTCCATTCTCAGTTTTCTGGCCCTTCTAGCATTGCATGTTTTTCTTCTCCCAGTCTGTTGGTCTTTCTTCTTCTCTTTGCTACTGATACAGTTGCTCTTCCTCCTGTTCCTTCCCACTCATCCCATAGTCTTTCCTATGCTACTTCAACGTAATGCTGCCAGTCATTCACAGCTTCTCCTTTTATTCACCTCCAGCCTCCTTTTATTTATGTTGTTCCTTTTCATACACAAGGCTGAAAAACAGCAGCTTTCTTGTTTTCCAATACTTCATGTAGGGAAAATCTGTGCCATTACATAGGACCTAAACCCAGTCTACAGGGATGTCCATTCACCAGGGGCTGTAGAAGCAAAGGGCTACCATTTCTTCTGATTGTCCCATAACCTATGCAACTATTCTAGCCAAGAACACATGCTGTAAGTGACATGTATGACTGCAGCTCCATGGTAAACAATAGGTTCTGCTCTTCCCTGAAACTCTTACAGACTGCTGGATGCATGTGTTAGGTCAAACTTCACAAAAAGTGTTTTTCCCCTCCTTTCCAAGTCGTAGATTTGCCTTTTAAATTATTGAAGCTACTCATCAGAGTTAGTTCTTCCCAGGGATTCAGAAGACAATTATACCACAGGTATAAAAGCATCTCTTTTCTGCCACAATGGAGCCATAGAACAGAACATGAAATAAAAAGCGGAAAATCTAGACAGAGAGCATTAGATTTCTCTCTTTAATTTTTCTTCCTTGGATGAAAAAAACCATTAAGCAGGCCAGTATGTAGGCAACCTCTTATTTAACCAGAATTATGACATTTGCATCCACTCCACATGGAAACTTATCAAGTGGTATTGGCTAGTTATTTCAGTGGGCTCTTTTTTTCAATCAATAGTTATAACTCATAGATATTGATTATAACCCAAATATTTAAAAATATGAACAATTATTGCTAGAAGACTGAGTAGCTACTTAGAGTGGAAAACATGCATGTTATGAGAGCAGAATTATTCAAAGTTATATATATTCTGCAACACAGAAATCTATTAGCACACACAAATTACCACATTACTTTGTGTTTCCAGTCAGGGCATCATGATACTCTGTGACTGGTAAACTAGAACACAAATAAAGCTGTGACTTTGTTAGGCTAATGTGCCAGCATTGATATTCCTACATTTACCATGTTTTCTGCAAATGAAGTAGTCCAAGAGGTGGCTAGTGGTGCTTCCTTATGTATGGATATTATCCTTTATGTACCAAATATAAGCCATTGTCACAGGACCTATATAAGGGCATTAATTTATGTGCCTAATTTTTCCCGCTTAATTTGCTTTAAAGCTTTAGGCAACATCTGACACATGAATTTACATGTAAATTAGTCCATCCGAATCTGACCTTTTTCCCCCAAACCATTCTCTCACCCTCTCCTCAAGGCCAAGGAACAGGATAGGTCTTAAGAATAACTCAGCTGCCAAGCATGCCCGAAAGTATGTCTAATGCATAAAGAAGGTGAGAAAGACTTCCTCCAAATTTACCTCCCATCTATACAGCCACACCAGTTCTGCATGCAGGGCAATGCAATGGCTGCAGGGACATTGCTGAAATCATCTTAAATTATGCTTTCTCTAACATTTCTTTATGGATGTTGCTGATGCCAGTCATATGGCTCTTTGAAATCCCATCCTTGGAAAAGGCATAGAGAAGGACTTCCACATTACACTTTTGGAACAAACCTGTCTTGCAAGATTGAGTTATAATAAATATGAAGCAATTTCTGTTCGCTATGTAAAACTAGGGTAACAGAAATATGATGGTTAGCAGTGTGACAAAAGGCATTTAAACCTCTGGCAATTAATAAAACCCCCTAGCTTCAATCATTGCTACCTCCATACAGGTTCACAAGTATAGCAGTCACACTTTCCATTAGCTTAATGTAAACAAAATGTGGGTTTGGTACATGTGGATGCAATTTTGTTCTTGCTGCTTCCTTGCTGACAAGCATCTCAGCACTTGAAGTCATCTAAGCAACAGAGAGGATTTGTTAATTCAGAAAAACCTGGGAGTAACTTGAGGATTGTTGGAGGGGGGTTGTTTGTTTGGTGTATTTATTTTTGTTGGTTTTGTTTTGTCTTTTGGATGTGGGTTTTTTCTTTCTTTTCTTTTTCCTTCCAGAAATCAGTGTGATTTCCAGGAGTGGGCTATAGGACCACTGATGTGCTTTTCCATAAGTCTTACAGTAATCAGTGTAGGAACGTCACACAGTTGTGGTCCCCCTTTGAACACTAGGAATGTGAGGAAACTACAAAATATTGTAATATACACCAATGTCTCTGTGAATAGAATTTGACCCATGAGACCTCCTTCTTAACTGAAAACTCAATAAATGTCAAGTAGTTATAATACAAGTAACTTTTCCTAGCACAGCCTGTAATGAAATTGTGCTTTAGACATAAGGCTAGCGCAAACCATATTTTAGCCATGCTTTGGAATTCGTAAAATTCCAGAGTTTTCTAGAATTATCCACTGCCACTATGACATAATCTGGAATTTTATTTTTCAGTCTTCCAGATAAATTTTCAGTTACTAGGTATATCCACACTCAAGAGACAACAACCATCTTAAGAGAAACAAAGAGAAAAGAGATGGAAAATAAAATAAAACAGCCAACCCAAAGCAATAAAAGCCAAGGCAGATTTTTAAAGGAGTTCAGCATCTATGAACACAGTTCTGTTTGGCTAACAGGTCTCCTTATCTCCTTGAAATGGTTGGGGATAGAAGAGGAATGGGAGAAGGCTTTTGAAAGCTTAGTAAGAGTGCTGGTGAACACACTGCATGCTAACAAAGCATGTCTGACTTTGCAATGGGCCCCTGAGAAGACCCACCTGTGTTCTTTGATGTCCCATTTTTGATATTTATGTAATTCACCAGACTCTCTGGACAATTCAGAAGGAACTTTCCCACCCTGATGCACATGCATATTTTGTAAGCAGGCAATGGAGAAGCAGAGATGGTCTATTTCACTGTCTTCGTAGGTTCACAGCACAAAAGGTTTGGGCCAGACACCCTTATTATTGCAGAATGCCATATGAAGCACTTCATAGGGTGACATGGTTTACTGTAGAATTAGGGGTTACAATTTGTAGCATCCTGCCCTGAGCACTGTGAGTCTTGAACTGGGTTAGTGTGGCTTTAATACTCACACAGAGGCAGGGCTGAGCAGTATGGACACTCACTTTCTGTCTTAGTTAATTGGGTAGACCATGAATCCATAAACCTCTACAGAGGGGACATAGTCAGGAGGGAATTCAGCAGCTGACAAACAGCTGAACGGAAACACCTTATGGTGTTTCGCTAGTGCGTCTCTCTGGAACCGTATATAGGCACAGCAGGGTAAAGCCAGTGTGGGAAAATCCTCTTTAGTGTAGTGGTGAGTGTGTCTGCCTCTCGTGTGGGACACGGCAGTGGTGCCATTTAGGAGTTGGATGTGATGATACTTGTGGCTCTCTTCCAACTCCGAAAATTCTGTGATTATCTCCTGCCACAGGCTATATTAGAACTCTGTTGGAATCCTTTGCTCCAGAAAATCTACTCAAAAAATAGTTCAAAATATATACAGTCAGCCCTCTTGCACTTCACACCCTCCATATTGCGGCTTCAGATCTTAGCGGCATGATTTTTTAGCTGCACATGCGTGTCAGTGATGCAGGCGGTGGTGGTGGCATGGGTGACAGCGGCGCAGGCGGCAGCACGGGTGGCCCCGGCATGGGCAGCAGTGGTGGCTGTGCAGGTGGCAGCGGCAGCGCGGCCGCCATTCCGCGCAGAAGTAGGGCTTCGCAGACCCTGATTAAGTCCGCGGATCCGCGATATAGGAGACCTGACTGTATAAGTAAAAATTGCATAGAGGTACATTCTTATAATGTTAGTGTACGTTGGTTTTTCAGTATGCCTTGGCGTTTCATAATGCTCTCTGACCAGTTTTCCAAAAGAATAACAATATACAGAAATAAGTACTTTTGCTAAAGGTAAAGTGATCATGAAGGGAAGAAAACATAAAATCCCGACACATTACAACTTCTCAGGGTGCTTCCTGGCCTAAATTGCAGCTCTCCTCATGTCCAATTAGCATTTCTTCACAGAAAGAGTGAATAAACATTGGAATTGGCTGCTGAGGGAGGTGGTGCAGTCATGGTCTTGGAAGGTGTTTAAGAGACAACTGGACATAGCATTTAGTGCCTTGATCTAGTTGATATGGTGGTGTTTGGTCATAGGTTGGACTCAATGATCTCAGAGGTCTTTTCTAACCTAATTGATTCTGTGATTCTCTGGATGCAGAAGAACTAATGATGATCATGAAATGAAGTACTGAAATGACTAATTCCCATTCTTTGGCAGAAATTATGATGTTGGTTATTGCTGCCCTTTTCTGCTTCAATAAAAGTCTTTAAAATATCACCTCTAATGTGACTGATGTGCTTTTGAAGTACTTTCTTGAATCAGAATACATCTACTACCAATGGACTACAGAATTCTCTTCAGACTTCCTGGATTTTGTAATAATCATGTTTCTTTCCTGATATTTTCTTCTCTCTTGCGGTCAGGGTTTGAAATGCTACACTGCATTAGTGCAAGGCCACAAGGTTTCTCTCCGTGATCTTACTTGAGCACCCTTATTTAAGAAAAAAACCACTGAGATTAATTAATTCTCATATATAAGTTCCACTCTAAGAAGCTACATTTCTTCTCTTGCTTCTTTTGTTAATTCTACTAATAAAGGCTATTGACATCTACTGGTAGAGAATTTTAAGGGCAGTTTTGTTGGTGATCCACCTTGAAGCAGAGAATAGATCTTCTCATTGGGACACTGCTGCTGCCGTCCTTTCATGGTAAGTGAACAATAAGGCAGACAATCCACTTATATTTTCCAGCAACAGACTTCTGACTGAGGACAGAGATGAATTAATCCTGTTTAGCATCTGTGTTCCTCCTCATATGACTAGGCTATGTTATCTTCTCCATATACTATTTTTTTCTTCTGAAGGAGTGATCAAGGATTTCCTAGTAAATTACCAAACTGAACTCTTCAAAGTCCTTAGGCCTTTCCATAGCTGGGATTAAGAAGCATTAGCTGTCTGCTGCCAGGTTAAGCTCCATGAGCTGCTGAGAGCATCTCCTAATCAACTCTTATGTTTCTAACTACTTGACTTAGACACAATACTGTAGTCCAAATCAAAGGTTTGTCTCCTATGTATCAAAGGTTTGGCACATCCTCATTGATCTCTGTTTACTTTAATAAATGAGCAATCAATTAAAGTAAAGTAAAGAAAAACTAAGCTCATGCTACAGCCTGCAACACCATCTTGGGGTGGGTCTCTGGCATCCAGCCAGGGTCAAACCACGACAATTACTCTGCTTTATAAAGGACCTCGAGAAAAAGACAAAGGAGATGGGTAATATTCCAAAGTTGCTAGCCTAGTTCAGCATTCAGTCATAGAAAAAACTACATCAGCACAATAGGAAGGAAACCTGCCTGAGGAGAGGTTGCAGCCAGGTGGGTGTGAATCTCTTCTCTCAGGCTGACAACACCAGAACAAGAGGATATGGCCTCAAACTACACCAGGGGAGGTTTAGGCTGGATGTTAGGAAGAGGTTTTTCACAGAGAGAGTGATCTCTCATTGGAATGGTCTGCCCAGGGAGGTGGTGGAGTTGCCATCCCTGGAGGTGTTTAAGAGAAGACTGGATGAGGAGCTCAGTGACATGGTCTAGATGGTGGGAAGCTTGGATGGATGGAGCGTGGTGCCTGTGTTTCCATGCTTGTGGGTCTGGGAGTTGGACTGGATGATCTTGTGGGTCCCTTCCAACTCAGAATAACCTGTGAAACTTGTGAAACCTGTGAAACTGTACTGACCTTACAGATACGGAATATGGACTTCAATCAACGGCTGCCAAAGCACGCATATTAAATGTAGAAACACTCATGAAGCAATGAAAAATATCAGCTGCGAAACTGCTTAGGGTTACTCATGCAAGATGTCATCGTTTTTTGCAAACACACAAACATGCAGTGCCAGTCAAAAGCCATGTTAGTGTAACATTGAATTAGAGGCAATCTTACCCTCTAGACTTCACATCACGGGGTAAGGGTGACTCTCCCCACCCTTGGTGCTATGCTAGATCTCAGAGCAGAGGGCTAGATTCTGAGAACATGTAATTTCCCTAGGCTGTACCATAGCTTGGGCTTGTATATTAAAATACCTGGCATCACTTCTGAAGGCATGCGTGGCATATTAGGGCATAAGGATTAGGAGAGGAACTGAAAATTATTGCCCCAAGGGCCAATCTCCCTCCAAAGGTGACTCATTGTCATGAGAAACTACATTCTAAGGGACAGTTGGTCTCATCATCAGTTTAAACCTGCCACAGGGTCAGCAATCATGACTGCAACTCTTTCAGTGTGATTGTTTAAAGGCATACAAGTCTAACCTAAAGAAGGATTTACACACTTGAAACTTGCCTGCTTCCCCCAACTAGGCTAGTCTGCACCAGAAAGAGCAATGTACCTCCACTACAAACACACCTCCCTCATCTCACAGGCATTTGAAATAAAAAACAGCAGTTTGAAATCAAGAAAACTCTATTTGTAGATAAAAGAAAAATCACAGAAAAACTGTTTCAAAACATTGAATTGTGAATGAATGTGAGAAAACTATGACTTGTAATTAAAGTTGCACCTTTTTTAAATTTAATTTTCCAGAGCAAAACATAGATAGATAGCTGAATGACTGTATTTAATTCTTTAAGCAAAGCTATCGGACTGGATCTTTGTGTCTCCACCTTAATCAGAGAAAAATTCAATTCATCAAGGGTTAAAAGCTGCATGAAATTGCTGTTACATTGCAGAACTACATATATGGCTCAACTTTTAAAAGAAGTGATTGGAAGTACTGGTGCAACAGATTGAGATACTGCCTTTTATTATTCAGTGGACAATGTTAAGAAAATGGTATGTGTTCCAGTCAACTGCAGAGGAGTGGTTGTACATATTGTATATACTAATAAGACATTTTGACAAGTATTTTAACAACAGAAGCAGTAACTGAAATAGTACTAGGCACTGATACATACATGACTATACATTGTGGAAGTCTTTGTAGATTTCGTTTCATCAAATAATACTTAAACAAAGAAGTTTTGTAATTTTTCTTTTTTGTTCCCAAGTATTTAATGACAATGACAGCCCCAGAAAATATCTCTTATCCTTCTGGACACGGATTTCTCATGCAGAATTAGTGTATTGAGGTTTTGATATTAAATAATTTACTCACAGCAGTTTCATTCAA
This sequence comes from Pitta sordida, assembly GCA_013390025.1. Lineage (NCBI taxonomy): Eukaryota > Metazoa > Chordata > Aves > Passeriformes > Pittidae > Pitta > Pitta sordida. Next base: position 63,011 of record WEKX01015477.1, read on the forward strand.
ATTCACATGCTAGTTTTCCTCCTTCATAAAAGGGTATTTTTGGATACATAGCTGAAGAGCCAATCCACAGAGTTGCCTTCCAAATGCAGCAGCTGAGTGCAACACACAGTCCCGAGTTATCCCTCTCGATACACTCAGAGGAATGCATGGATAACGCTCGGCACCTCGTTCTGAGCATAACGGGAAATGCCATCCACACCAACAAGGCTGGTAAAATCTTTTTCCTGATTGGCTGCTGATCCCAAACTGCCTGGCAGAGGTTTGAAATATGCAATGCAGGAAAGTGATATTCTGTGGCATTCATTCAATTTACCTGCACTACACTCCAGGGATCCATGCCATTAAACAACAGCTCCAGTGGGTCAATAAAGTTAACTTAATTAAATTGCTTTCCCTCCCACTCTTCCAAATAGCAAGATTTAGGGCACAGGGACACAGGGCTGCTTGTAAATAAAAGGATGATTTAGCTAATCATTTGCTGAAGAAAGACATATTTTCATCAATAATTCAATGCACAAAGAAGAGAGCTAGTTTGAATTAAAAAAATCATGTAGGATAGGGGACAGACAATACCTACTATTCAAAGGCTATGAATATTTTTCAAGCAGTGTCAATTAAATCCACTATTTAAAAGTTAAATCTCAGTGACTGAGTTTTTTGTTCCATAAGACTGAAATTTAAATTGCTTAAATGTAATGTTATAAAACATACTATCATTATTATAAGCATAATGAATACACATTACTAATTTGTTGGAGACTTTTCTAGTCCCTTTCTGGTCCTTGTGATATGTGCACTCTCACTGCTTTCCAAGAGTCATGTTTTAGGAGTCTCTAGTCTGTCTTTTTCTGTGGCAGTAAATGGAAAATATCGCCAATAGCTGAGTATAAAAACATTAGAGTTAAGCCAAAATTTACAGATTATTGCAACCTTATCATACTTTCAAATGCTCAGTCTGGAACCTCTGAGGCTCCATGTCTGTGTGAGGTTAGATGTTCTGAAAGGCTAAACTGATGTAGCTGTTTTGCAAAACAGTATTTAGCTATTTTTATTCCTTTTTCCTCAGAAACTCTGCTACTTGCTCACTCAGAATACAGAGCTGTATTTTGGCAGGAGTGTCCCTGTTGTTACATGTGCACCCTGTGCTCTGTCTCGAGTGTTTCCAACTTTGCTCCAAATCTGCCTTTGCAGACACAGTGAAAGCATACCAATCTCTAAAGATTTCTTCTGTGCTGTTTATATGCTATTCCCTCTGAGCTTTTACCTGCAAGTAATGAGTCTTTTTTTTTTCTTATCTTCAAATATCTTCACTGTTTCCTATGAATAGCAAGAGCTGATCTGACTTCTTATAAGCAAGTGAAGAGAGAGAGATTCTTGTAAAGGCATATAGTTTAATTTAGGAAGTATGAAAATACAAGCAGAAAAAAGTCTCTTTAGGCCTTCACAGCCATTTCTTGTAGTACAAGCCCTCTCTCCATAAACTCGTCTGCCATGGGATCTGAGGCAATCCTTTCTGTCTAGAGCTCAAATCCTCCTCTAGTGTTGCTCTGTTCTACTCTGAATCAAACCATCCAGTGCAATGAAAGATCTCTGATCACAAGCCAGTGAAATCACTAAGTTGAGCAGCATTATGATAGAGTCTTGTCTGCATCTCATACTGGTTATTTAGTCTCTTATTTCTTCACAGTACATGCTGGAATGGCAGCAGCTTTCCTGGACACCCTCTCCCAGTATCACAGAAAGAAGCCCAGGCAGAGCATTATTCACATGAATTTGAATGTCACTTCCATAACAACTCCTACTGAATATTGTAAGAAAAAACTGACATGAAACGTATTATTTACTGTGATTAGAAGTGTCAGAATTTGGTTGGAATGAACAACCCTTTGATTGCTTCATATTGCAGGATGTGTTATTTCATCAATGCCTTGTCAAAGTCTGGAGTCTACAAAGAAAAATGTGTATACACATACAACTGTTAAATGCCTAGACTGAGCCATTTAAAATAAAACTAAAAATTATCTAGGGATCTATATCTCAAAAAGATTGAATTCATTTAAATTAATGGCACGGTGCAGTGGAAAGGTGGTCAGGATGCTGAATGCTACAGGGTCAGAGCTGGTAGGAGCTGGACTCAATGATCCTTGTAAGTCCCTTGCAACTCAGAATATTCTGTGATGAAGTGACTGGTGGGATTGCTCATCCCTCTCATCTCACAATTTCTGCAGCACCCAGCGGTGACACACTTGACCTCCGGGAGGGGAGGGTAAAGCTCAGCTGCTCCCAGTGCACCTTCCCACTGACGGATATGCGGCTCAGAGAAAGCAAGCTCTATTCACAGCATCCAGGAGTGAGAGGAATGGGAGAAAGGTCTCTCTTCTAGGACAATTGTGACCTTTTGGCTAGAACTGAATACACTGAATAACGCCCTTCTGGAAGTAGGATGAAGGAGAGGAAAGTTTCTGTTATTCAGTCTGGAGAAGAGGAGGCTCAGAGGTGACCTCATTGCTGTTTAAAACTACCTAAAGGGAGGATGTAGTCGAGTGGGTGTAAATCTCTTCTCTCAGGCTGCCAGCAGCAGAAGAAGAGGACATGGCCTTAAGCGGCACCAGGGGGGCTAGATGTTAGGAAGAGCTTTTTCACAGAGAGAGCAATTCCTCAGTGGAATGGTCTGCCCAGGGAGGTGGTAGAGTTGGCATCCCTGGAGGTATTTAAGAAAAGACTGGATGAGGAACTCAGTGACATGGTCTAGATAATGGGATGATGGTATAAGGAGTTAGGTCATTATATTAAAAAAAAATAAATTATGATGACATGACCCTGAGATTGGCACCAGTGTTATGGGTTCAATCCCTGTATGGTCATTCACTTAGGACCTGGACTCAATGATCCTTGTGGGTCTCTTCCAACTCAGAATATTCTGTGATTCTGTGGTTAATATTAAGAAAATAGCATTGAAATACAAATATTTTCCTTTTTTTTTCTTAACCAGTTTAACTCCATATACCAGCATAAAATATTTCAATGTTATTGTCATTATACTTACATATTTTCTTTTCTTTTTTCTCCCCCTCTATTTCCCAAGCCTGATGAAATTGATAAGGCAGAAGAGAGACACTCTACACTTCTACTGCATTATACATATCTCAGTGAATAGTAAGAATATTGCAACCATTAACAAATAAAGAAAAAGAAAATGAAAAAGAAAAAGGAAAAGCAAAAGCAAAAGAAAGAAATTAGGAAGGCAGTTTTCTTAGAGAATTAAATGGCTAAGTTCCTTCCTAATTAACTGTATATCAGGCTTTTTGCTCACATTTATCCTGACAAGCCAAAGAATGTGTCTGTATCTGCCTAATAAATATTATCTTTTAACTGGTTATTATTACTACAGTACAAAAACACTATTCATTTTGAGCCACATAAGAATGCATTTAGCCAAACCGCTCTTAAGCTAGACTGAGTCTGCTATGTTATATCAGAATAGGGAAATCATAGATTGAAAGTGACACTCCTCCTTAAAAAGAGACAAAACATGCGCGCTCTGGCCCAAATTCTTTGGTCTGTCAGGAATTTGCAGGGCTTTGCCAGAGCCCCTGGAAGAGCTGCTGTAGGCGGGGTGTCACAGACATACACCATAGCCCCAGGGATCCCAGCTGCAGCGACATCGATTTCTTCTGTATTTAATGTTGTGGGTGATACAGCACTGTTCTTCAGCCAAAGGGCTGAAGCAGACACACTGAGCCTGTAGACACTCTCAGCAGTAACTTCTGTGCTCACTGGGAGGGCTGCCACTGGGCATCCATGATTTATGCCCACGAAGGGGTGCTAGGTGAACCCAAATCTGGAGGGCTTATCTCCCTCTGCCTGCTGGGGAGCAGGGACAGCAGCCTGCGAGTGCACTGGAAGGGGTGGAGAACACTCTCTTCACTTAGAGAAATGAGGACTGAAGTTCACAGCAATCCTGCCTATCTTAAGGCAATTAAATAAAGTTCCTGATTCAGGACAACAGTTGCCTTTGGCCAACAAAAAAGAGAAACAGACACATTGCCAGGCTCACTCAGACCTTGAACGGACCAGGAACCCTCTCATCACCCCTTCTCTATGTTAACTGGAAAATCCTGAGATGGTGGTACCACTAAACTTAGGACCCTCTCTCAGATGCCAGAAGTCAGACAGATGACTATGGCACCCAACATCCCATCAGGAACTGTTGCCCTGAGCACCTCTGCAGTGAGCCTCCTGAAAGGCAACCCTTGTGTATGTGCCCTGACTAGCATCATTCCTTGCACACAGGGGATCTTGGTCACAGCTGAAATGCTCTCCTGATCAGGTCTGGGGCCACAGACACTGGGAAGGAAGGGAGAGCTATAAAGAACTTCCCACTGCTGAATGGGGTAAAGGTGATACCTGTGGGTTCAGCATCAGGTGCAGGCAATGCCTGCACCAGCACAAAGTCTTGAGGGGAAGGTAATCCTTGAATACAATTTGAACACATGTCAACTGTGTTAAATTTTTGGGTCTGGTGCCACTGGTATTTCTTGCCTTGTTAGAGGCATCCTAAAACCGAATTCCTTATTCAGATGTCCCTTCTGCTGCCCCTCCCCACTAGGCAACTGTGATGTTCATATTGACTCTTGCATTCACTTGCAAAACTGAATTAGCAAAGACAAGTATCACATGTGCTCAACATTTCCCATGGCCAAGGTTATGTTATTTGTTATATCTGCCAGCCCAGTCAATGACTTCTCTATCTCACTATGGGCAGATATATTCCATCCCACTGATGTCAGAAGCATACCTATCAATTTAGCAATGCTCTGTGCAGAGCAATTGCCAGGCTGCGGGGAAAGCAGATAGTGATCAGCACCATTTTGTCTACATAATTGTACTTGTTTCTGGACAATTGTTTGGTCAGAGGGTAACATTTTTAATTTATAGTCTTTCTACATTCATCTGGATTTTCCTGTGCCTTTTCTTATTGAAACAGAGATTTCAATGCCACTTTTTCTTTTTTTTTTTTCCGAATACTATGAGTTGGAAGGCACTCACAAGGATCATCTAGTCCAACTCACCATCTAACGCCCGTGCAGAGACTGAATGCACACCCCAGAGTGGTGAACATAAACCTAGATCCCTCACAGGCGCACAGGCCACTCCGAGCCAGGAGAGACCCACAGGACCATCCAGCTCAACACCCCTCAGCTAGACCATGTCACTAAGCTCCTCATC
>WEKX01015477.1:73125-84847 GCA_013390025.1 Pitta sordida
CCAGGGAGGTGGTGGAGTCACCATCCCTGGAGGTTTTTAAGAAAAGACTGGATGAGGAGCTTAGTGACATGGTCTAGCTGGGGGGTGTAGGGTCTTTCTGGCTCGAAGTGGCCTGTTAGACTGTGAGGGAACTAGGTTTTTGTGTTACCGCCCTGGGATGTGTGTTCGGTCTCTGTATGGGTGTTAGATGGTGAGTTGGACTAGATGATCCTTATGGGTCCCTTCCAACTCATAGTATTCTGTGAATCTGTGAATTTGGATTTAGAAAAATTAGGTGTTAAAGGCATTTGCCAAGCCTGAAACTTAAGGTTGAATATTAAAGGCAAAAGTTATAGTTTTCTGGCACAGAATGATAAACAGATCAGAGTTCTAGTCAAAACAGGGAGGAAAGTAGTGTAAAACATCGGAGCTGGTTGGTTGAAGGCTTAAAGCAAAGTGTAAATTTGTGACATAATGATGATGGGATACGTATTCATGAGGTGTTATGGATATGAATTAGGCAGGTGCATATAAGGAGGTGGAAAAGCTGGGGCAGGGCTTTTTGGCCTTTTGGCACTCAGAAGGGCAAGGAAACTCTTTACTGATTCAAAGGTGTTTTTTCCTTGTTTCTAAGGCCAAAAATGAATCTTTCTGTAGCTTGCAAGCAAACCTTGAGTCCAGAACTCAATTTTCTTAAATCAGAACCACGCAGAAGTGCAGATATGTAGATCACTTAATAACAAGTGATGTATTCAGTACATCTGCTTTCTAGGAAGAGAGAAACTGAAGTCATGACCCTGTGATCCTTCCAGGACCCAAATAAGACTCAAACTTTGGCAATGTGCTTGTAGTCAAAACACCTGAAAACCAACCAAACAAGCAATGAGAAAGAAGAGAGCTGATTTTGTGCTTATAACCGAAAGAGAGAAAAGTCTTGCAATTGCTTGTGTAGAATGTGAAATTCCAGGTGTTCAATCCATAACTTCTATTAAAATCACATTTAAATAATATAAATAATCCAAATCCAAAGATTTTTATTCCTGTGAACAGTTATTAAATAGTGCATATTCTTTATGTTACTTTTTCTTCTTTTATAACAAATAATACACCAGAAGTCTTTTGCTTTGGAGACTACTGGTAGCTAGACATGCTTAATAATATGCAAGGTCATGAAATATTAGATACTGTAGAATTAAGTTCAATATGCAGAGAAAACCTGCATATTCATGGTTCGCATATTCAGGTATTCAACTAGTTGCTGTTGGATTTTCAGCGATTTGTGTGACTGCTTACATGCGTATAATGTCCCAGTTCCCGGATTCCGCAGCTGGAAGGCACCAAAAGGTGCTACCTCCACTTTAATGAGGTGTTACAGTGCGACCCATGCTCCTAGGACTGCTGTCCAGACATAATTAGTGGAGGGTGCATGGCTAACAGCCGAGGGTAAATGAATATTCATGTATTTGGCATCTTCACGGATTGCATAACTTGCAGGACCTGCCCAGACCCATCCCCTGGTGACTTCCAGGGGCGCTCTGTACTCTCTTCTTTATCTCAGAAATATGCAGTGACTAAAAAAAGATAATGCCCTAAAATTTCAATACCCATCATCCATAGGGTTATCAAATATGATTGTCAAAGCTGAATCAACCTGTAACCAGGCACTGTATTTCGTAAAATCTGTTGGCTAAATGGAAGTGGTATATATTCCAACAAGAAGCAAATAACATAATATTTTTAGTAGCTTTATGAAATTACAAAAAAAGATGAAGTTTAGTCATGATATGAGAATCTTCATTGCTCTTTTGGAGGAGCAGTCTCTGATTCACACAGATTCACAGAATACTATGAGTTGGAAGGGACCCACAAGGATCATCTAGTCCAACTCACCCTCTAACACCCGTACAGAGATCGAATGCACATCCCAGAATGGTAAACAGAAACCTAGTTCCCTCACAGTCTAAGAGGCCACTCTGAACCGGAAAGGACCCACAGGATCATCCAGCCCTACACCCCCCAGCTAGACCATGTCACTAAGCTCCTCATCGAGTCTTCTCTTAAACACCTCCAGGGACGGCGACTCCACCACCTCCCTGGGCAGTCCATTCCAATGTGCAACCACTCTCTCTGTGAAAAACCTCTTCCTAACATTCAGTCTAAACCTCCCCTGGCATAGCTTGAGGCCGTGCCCTCTAGTTCTGGTGTCGTCAGCCTGAAGGAAGAGGTCCTGGATATAAAAGATCTGTCATTTAAGAAGTTAGTATGAGTAGACTCCATGGTTAAGAAGTAATTTTGTGTTTTAAAATGCAGTTTCTTATAAAAGTTGAACTGAACAGGAAAACTTAAATTTTAGTAAGTTCTGAGGCTCTCCTTCGACAGGTCCTGAACAGAGAGGAGCTTTCTTTTCTTTTTTAATTAGTAAGGATCGTCTTCCTTTCCCTTCCAATGTAAGGATTTCTTCCTCTCCACTTTTTCCAATCCTACCAGTCCTTCTAATACTCTTTCCTCTAACTGTAGAGGCTATTCTCAGACAATGTTATTTGCAGCAGTTTCCAAATTCTTCCAGCTTCCTTTCCCTAAGTCCAGTAAGGATTTCCAGATTTTTAAATAATTTTATTTTTCCATCCAGAAAAGAATTTTTACCAAGCAAACCTCAAAACCATAACGAGCTATGACTACAGTCCCATTGGCATTACAAATTGGAATAACTCAGTGAGTCAGTGCTTTATCTCAATTACGTCTGTAATATTGATAAGTTTCATTCTACCGAGAAAGAGCAATTTCATATTATATGATTTGCATTCATATTCACTTGGCTCAGAAAATGCGTATGGTGGTCTATGTAACAAATACAAAGATAAAATACAAGTCAGGAATGCCAGGGAGAAAAAACTGAGAATGAAGGACTTACTTGTTAGAAGACCAGTGATATTTAAAAAACTGCTGCGGTTCAGTTTTCGTAGTTACTATGTGGTCTCAAGAGATCTAAAAGTGTTGAATATGCTCTGAAAATAAGAAGAATCAAGGACTTAGTAATTTTATCACTTATCAAATGCTCAACCAAAACCTGTCTGAAATAGATTGCTTTTCCATTGTATGAGGTTATTATTTCATAAAAAAACCCGTTTTTATTTCAACACTGAATCTGAGTTTATGAACTTCCAGAAGCTGAACTGCTCAGATCAAACTTCCTGGAGTGCACATGGAATCAGAACAATGAGAAAAGTAGCAATTTAACTTATCCCCTTGCATTCCTAGATTTCCAAGTTCTTCCAATTGAAAGAGAATAGTGAAAATGCTCCTCTCCAATTTAATAAACCAATATACTGGAGTAGATGACTTTCCAAAACAGACACATAAAAATCATGTCCCTAAATATCTTTCAAACAATTGACTGGAGTTCACTTGCTATTTTTGAACTAGTTCATGTATTTGTCTTCCTAATTTGTGATATAGCTGAGGATGTCTCTTTGTATTCACAGTGTTATTCTGCACTAAAGTCTAACTTTGTAATTCCCAGTTACAAACAGGGCAGTTGACTGAGTCTAGGAGTCATCTCAGTTCTCCAAATTGAAATGAAACTGAGAGACTGGGACATGACCAGTGCTTCCATTTATACAGACTGTGGCAGGAATAGGCATAGGAATTGGGAATTAGGGAGTTGGGTTGAGCCTGGAAAAAAGAAGGCTTAGAGGGAAAGTGGTTTTAGTGTTGTTTATCTCACTGTGCTACTCTATTTTTAATTGGCAAAAAAATTAAATTAATTTTCCCTAGCTTGTATCTAGGGTTTTTTTGCCCATAATGGTAATTGGTGAGTAATCTCCTTGTCTTTTTTAAACCCATAAGATTTTCTGTCATATTTTCTCCCCATATTCCGCTGAGAAGTGGAAGTGATAGACTGGACGGGTGTTACTTGGCTGCTGGCCAAGGTCATCCCATTACAGTTATAAAGTAATACAGTAATACAGTAAGCCCCCGCCTATTTGCGGCCCACATCTTCATGGTTTCACTTGGTTGGGGTTTATTTTTCAGTGAAAAGTGGGCCCCTGTGCATGCGCAGATAACGCCACGAATTCAGACCATGAATGTGTAATGAGCTCATGAATATACAAATTAGCCTAGCCCATTGTCACTGCTGCCAGGTGGGCGGCGTGGAGGAGCGGGGCTGTGGGAGCCGTGCTTGGCTCTGCTGGGAGCCTGGGAAACACTCTTTACATGAGCTGCATGCAGCGTCTACCATGTGGAGTAAGCGGTGCCACTTCTCCTGCAACTGAGGAGGGCTCCCTCCCTCCTGCAGGTGGCCTGAGGCCACTGCAGGACCATGCCAAGCTGTGCAGCGCCACAAGCTCGGGCCAGAGCGGTTGGCAGGGCTGCAATCGCTCACATTGCTTTTGTTCTGACCTGTCGCTTCTGGGCTCGGAGGGTGTGATTTAAGAGGAAGGGAGACTTCTGCCATTACCCTGGAGCTGTGACCAGTCCTGGGCAGGCAGACATGGAGCTGCACTGCCGCTTATGGGAATGGATGGGTGACATTGGAAGCGGAGGAGGAGCGATCAGCTAAAGCAAAAAGTTCCCAAATTAAAGCTCCGTCAAGGCAGCACTATGTACCTTGTTTTTACAGGACATGTTTATGGCTGTGTTAGAAACACTCAGAAGAATAAATAGCGGGTAGGTGTCGAGGATAGCAGCTGGACTGCTTGCAATTTACCCCATATCAACACAGAGGAAATAGACATTGATAGCATCCCGGTGTACCCTTGAGAAGAGAACTTGGCAGGAGCTTAAGCTAAGGCATGCTAACAGACAACTGCTGCAGAACTTTCTCACCTTGAAAACCCCACGTTGGAGCAGAAGACAGAACTGTGAACATCTACCAATGAACATAGTGTAAACATGTGTGCAGCCAATTAAAATAGCCTTCTGATACTTTAACTATATGTGTGTGATAAACAATTCAGACATTACGGGCATTACAGCCATTACAACAGAGGCATTTTCACCAGCAAGTGTATGTGTGTGTGTGTTGCTTTTGTCCACCCTTAAAACGCAACAGGGAGGGGGTGTAAGTCCATCTCACTCTGGGGGGGTGACTGCCTGGACAGGACAGGGGGATGTCCCTTGGGATAGGGGTGGCGGGTAAGGGGAGTGGAGGAGGAGCAGGGAGAGGGAAGAGGAGAGGGAAGGAGAGAAAGAAGCTGTTGTGGGGATGTGTCGCAGCCTTGACTGCATCATACATGGCTCTCTTCCAAGCACTGGCTAGGTATATGCCACCAGCTGCAACTCTGAGCCACTGGAGCCCAGCTTGACAATGTGAGAGGGAAGCTTAGTCTTTTCCCCCGAGGGCACAGCCCATAAAAGGTTGGGGGGGACTGCCAGCACCTTCCTGGTGCCTGGACCCCCTCGGTGTGGGTGGTGTGTGGCTGTGAGCCAGGAGTGCAGGGTGGGGGTGGCGGCAGATCTGTGTGCTCCTCTCTGCGGAAAGCGCTGTGGACATGAGCGTTTCCAGTGGAGCTCATGGAGGGGAAGGGAGCAGGGAAAGCCTGCTCTGTTGCATTCCCAGGGGAAAAAAAAAAAAAAAAGCACCCCTGCCACAAACAAAGCAGCCAGCCAACCAAATGAACAACCAAACAGTGATCGAAACACGCCCAGCCAAGCTCTAACATGAAACATTGGCTTGGCTCACCTCCAGCTTCTGCTCACCTGCCACCACTTGGCTCGGCTTGGGTTGGGGCTAGGCCCGCTTGTGAGGAGTGAATGGACAGCCGGATTCCCCACCATAGCCACCACTGCCCCCACTCCCAGTGCTCCCTGCCTTATCCCTGCTGAGCCCTTGTAACTGTATCTGTGAATGGCTGCATGTGCAGTTGCTATGAGACCTGTTGAGCAACAGCTTGTATACACTACTGCAGGGAGCACACAAGCCGAGTTTGGGGATGCTGAATACTGGCTGGGTCCCAGTGGAGGCTGTGTGCTGTGGTCCTGCTCTGGAGTGGCACAGGATGGCGGCACGGGACAAGCTGTCCTGGGTTTGTTGGAGCAGCGTGGCACCTCTGCCATGTTTGAACACAAGAGACACACACTAGAAACCCTGCTAAGCCCCAGCATAAATACAGCAGGGAATAAAGAGTGGCAGGAGGCTCCGTGCCCGCTCGGCTCTGCTGGGAGGGTGGTCATCAACTCCAGGGCTCCTGGCACTGCCAGCTCCTGCAGGGTTTCTGTACTTGGAAATGTGTCTCCAGTCCAGAAGCCGAGGCTGCGGCCAGGAAGTGGTAAAAGGTACTTCCTTCACTTTCCTGAGGTGCTACAGAGCATGCAGTGCTCCCAGGACCACACTCTAGAGCTTGTTAGTGGAGGGGGGATGGCTATGGATGGAACTTTATTGAATATTCATGAACTCACTCTCTTTGCCATTCACTGGTCTCACACTTCCTGCAGGGACTTGTTCACCTGCGAAAACTGGTGGCTGACTGTATTTCCATTGCCAATCTTTCCAAAGCCCCCAGTATTGAGTGCTCTGCATCTCTACCTGATCTTGAAGGCTATGGGACAAAATGTCCAATGCATTAGTACTGCAAAAGGATTATACATTTGTCTGGATTCTGTTGGTTTTGGTCAGGATATGCTTTACAGTGGCAAAATTAGCAACACTCTCTCTAAAACTCATTGAACGAACCTTTTCCTGAATGAGTTTCTTGTTAGTGTTCAGTTAAAATAATCAACAACCCACTAAAAAGATAAGATCCATGGCAAACATTCACACTGCCTCCCATACTTGTGAGAAACATCTAATGTAAAAAAACTTAGAGCAATAAAAATTGCCACTATAACTGAGCAAGTATTAAATCCTCTCAACAATCTTGTGTTTACAGCCTAACCACTCTTGTAATCTAGCTGTGTTTTCAAGGCTAAATAGCTATGGTCTCATACCTGTACCCTGGGAAATCTATAAACACACAGTAAAACTAACTGTTAGTTTGGAAACAGAGCTTGGAAATAGCCTTATGAAAAATGTCACCTAAATCCTCATCAACTGTCAAAAAATAAAACAGTATATTAGGAAATATGAGGAATAGAATAGAAAACAGCAGAAGAAAAATGATAATGCTGCCATAAAAATCCATTGGACACCTGGCACTTTCAATATTGAATATTGTTCCAGTCATCTCATCTTAAAAATGACAGGATACCAATAGAAGGATAAAGAAAAGAGTGACAGGATGATCAAAGGTATGTAATGGCTTTTGTGCTAGGGAAGGAGAAAGAAAGGCTTTAGGATTTTCATACGGAAGAGAGACAAATTAGGGAAAGGACTGTGACAGAATGCCAGGAAAACCATGAGCAGTGCTGAGAAGGTGAATAAAGAATTTTTTTCTCTGTATTTCATAGCACAGGAAGCAGTCATAAAAAAAATGAGCAGATAGCATGTTTAAAACATGAACCCCAAGAAAGGATGTTTTCCATACAGATAATAATGAAAGAGTAGAACTCATTTCTACAGGATGTGGTGGTTGCCACATACAAGTGTGGACCTCAAAAAGCAATCCATTGTGGTGGTAGAAGAAACATTGACCAGTACTAGTCTGTATTTTACACAAAGATGCACAGTATAAACTTTCAACTTAAGAAGGATTATGGACTGCTCTAGGAGGATACCAAGGGAAATTATCCTTCGTCTGATTTAAATATAGCTGTGACAATGTCCTTACTAATTTTGCTCTTTTATTGATTCTTAGTAATTTCTTTCAACATGCAGATGTTAGAGACTGATAGCGCAAATATATGTTTTAAGATTTCTATAAACATACAGCCATCCACAGAGGGGCTTATATACCATTTTAAGTTCAAATAATGCAGCCCATTCAAGCCAACAGCCCCCTCACCCCCCCAGCATGGGGCAGTCCTGCCCCTCGGTGTGGGAGAGGCACTCTGCACATGCACAGCTGTCCACTGCTCACATGACACAGAAAAACCTCACAAAGAATCGAGGGAATTCCATGATTTCTTCACGGGAAAAAAAACCCACGAAGAGGTGAAGCCGTGAAATTTGAGGCACGAAGAGTTGAGAGATCACTGTATTTCTCAATTCTTCATGACATGAGTTGAAATGACATCAAACCAAATACCTGTTTGTACCAAACAAATATTTTTGTCAAATGTTACAGTAGTAGCGAATCAGTTTGTAAGAAAACAAGTTACTGTGACCATCGTGTAAACTGTGATGCAAAGGTTGCCATATTCCTCAAGGAATTTAAAGTAAAAGAGCTATGAGAGCAATAAATTAGAATAATTATATTTGCTTTAAGTTTGGACAGCCACCTGGAATGATTTAATTTGCTTTAAGCTTGGTTAACCAAGGGCATTCCTTTTTTCTGATTTTCCTTAAAATCTCCATGCTACCTGAAAAGATCACATCTGGTAGGGTCAATGCTTCTTCTTTGCCCTTCCAATACCATGCACACAACATTTTTTTAAGTCCCAAAGGCCTTTGACATTGTATTACAATGGATCAGCCACCTCTAATACGCTGAGAGGAAAAAAGGCAGACTCCCCAAGAGAGGGGAAGCAATCTGCCCGGAGGCTTCTCTATTGTTGTTTCATTTAGCAAGACAGGCAATATCACACTATCTATGACAAGAGAGGAAAAGATTTCATGTACCCCCCAAGCTGTGCCCTTAGTTCAGTACTGATTGTTCAGTTGGTCTCAACTGTCCATAATGCACTGAGGTTTTTCATGGCTGCTGTGCTAGAGAAATTTCCTGCCTGCTTGTGATGTGCTGCTCTAGTTTGAGCAACACTCCAATCAGTAAGCACATGAGTAGTGCTAAGCAGCAGACACTGTGCTACCTTACCCAGGAACAAGCTGGTATATTATTGGAGATTATCCTCGTGTGTCAGGAAGCAATACTCATGATTAAACATTTCTAATTGCCTCAGCTTAGTTTCATAAGGACATGTACAACACAAAGATGTGTGTAAGAAACATTACACAGTTGAGTAAGCATTGCTTTGAGGAGGGTGAACAAAGAAGACCATGGTGGTCAGCACTGTATCCTTGTTTGACGAGCTTGGACTAACAGCCAGGGAAAATGATGCAGACAGCAAAGAACAAGGATTGTTTCAGTGACACACTATAAGAGATAAGCTCTTCTTTATGCAATAGACACTGATCAGTAATGGTTAAGAACAGTGAATCTCTGAGAGACTGTGTCTAGTTCATACACCATCTCAACTTAGAAAATACTTGCATGTTCACTGTGCCACATTGTTTGGTGGGAATATTAAACGCTTCCAGAGTTATCGTTCTCCTCTACATGAGATAACAAAATCCTTTACTATTTGAGATGCAGCATTATGCAAGTATAAAGAGGATGAGCCACCTGCCTCATGTCTTGCAATGAAAGGGGTAAAACTAGAAACAAAATTTACATCAGCTGTCCTAGGCGCTATGCAAATACCATCACTGCAGACAGACTTACACAGTTGACACGTCTAACAAGTAAGGGCAGAGAAATGACATAACTTGCCCCATGTCACATAGGTGAGGCTTACTCAACCTTCATGGTATTGCATTATCTGATAAAATGCTCTAAATCTGTGATTAGCTAAGGCTAATTAAATGGTGATGCTATCAGAAGGCAACTGAGAAGAAAAGTCTCACTGTAAATTGCTGAAAGTTATTGCTAGCATCGCAAAAATGACACCCATTCAAAGTACCACTCTTCAGCAAAGACAAACAGAACAACCATAACACAAATGTAAGAATGTGAACAGAGAACTCATTGTGCCGGAAACATAGCTACACTAGGAAGTAAAAATAATTTAACATAGTATCAATTTAATCAAATATTTTTATTCCAGGACTAGAATAGATGGATCTACACGTATCTTATTAAAATAATCTGTGAGGACAATATTATTTCATTTATACATTAAATCAATGGTCTTGCATTAGAAAAGAATCTTATTTACGGAGATCCTTGAAATAATTTGCACGATTAAGATGAGCAAGATTTCACTTAATATGATCAACTGACATCCCTGGTGTATATCACGCATCACCACTTATACTGGTATATTATCCTTACTCAGTGCTGCAATACTTAAAATGATATTTCACCCACTCAAGCATCAATATCCATCTCTGGCTACATTAAGTATTCCAGTTAAACAGTGTAAAAACCCCTTCCCTTTCAGCTATGGTTTTCATTAAATAACTCAGCTGAAAACTACAAGAATAATTTTTATTCAATTTCCTTATTCTGGATATGAGAATGATTGGCAGCAATCTACCTCATTCAAACAGTGATCTCCCATTGCTTTCCAACAAGGTATAAATGGAGACAAATAATTTTGATCATCTACAGCTTATGCACACAATAAATATCATGTTGCAATCAGCAAGCAAATCTATATAAGTACATTTTATAGCAGCAGGTCATTTGCTTGTGCTGCAATTTAGATTTCAGTTTTCTCATATCTGCTCTGCAGTTTTACCTGGTATGTTTCCTAGAACACTGCGGTGATCCTATTGTTGAAGGCAATTTGACCATGCAGAAGCATAGTGATGTTTCTGTAATTTAACTTGCACGCACAAGTCCACCTTACCCTTCTCTGTGCCAAAATGAAAGCCATGATTTTTTTCCATTGCTTAGAGATTAATACTTTCTTTTGCAATGTTCAGTGGGTCTTCTTTGAACACCAATGTGTGCCTTGATTTGTTTTGTTGACTCACACTTTCTCTGTTGAATGAGCTTATTTTATTTATTTGTGAAACTGCACGCATGTAGTTTTACACATAAATGATGATATTGCTATCCATCCATGTTCACAATGCTCAGTTGTGAATATTGGGTACAAAGCTGAAGAAGTAGTATTGTGCAGACACCATGCATCAAATCAAAGTTAATTCCTGCAATAGTAGCTGCATAAAAGTATTTCTGAAGTCTAGTGTTTTAATTGGATGAACAGAATTGAAAGAAAAAAATCAAACTGCAAGAATGTTATCTGAAATGAAACCTAGCTCCTGATACAGTAACACCTCATCTTTCACGAGGAAGGAGCCTTGTCAGGGTCTCATGAAATGTCTAATTTGCAAACACATGTGGGTCATTAATATGCACACAGAGCACACCCATTGCTTCACCCCCGGCCAACCAGGAGCACTGGGGAGCATTTTCTGCTCCTCCCCACAGGCTCTCCCAGCACAGGAGAGCAAAGGGAAGCGTTTCTGAACCCTCTCTGCCTGGGGAGACTCCCTGGAGTATCCCTGGGCTTCTCTTTGGCCACGCTGCTGCTTCTGCAGCTGCTGCCGGGCTGCTGCCACTGTTCATGCTTGCATTGCCTCCATGGTGGGGGAAGCTCCGGGGCTGTGGTGGGGAAAAGGTGTCCATGGGCTCCGGTCAGCACTCTTGGAGCCTAGGAAACTCTAACTTGTGGGCACGTCCCGCCACTGCCCCATCTTAGCACACAGCACTTGCCACACCGCCGCTGTGGCCAGCCCAGCCCCACTTTTGTGGGGCACTTTCCCTGGGGCATCATCAGGTGTGCAGTCTTCAAGCACAGACTGCATTGCCTTCCCCATCTGTAGCCATGGAAACAGTAACACGTGCCTGGTGGGGGTCAGTCCCCCGGCTGGGCTTAGAGAAATGGGGACAGCATGACTTGTGGCGGTGCTGCGCTGGGTCTCAGCAGCTGCCTGGGGCATATCATGATATGAGCCCTCTGTCAAGCCTCTCAAGCCTCT